>RJVU01049301.1:2338935-2363950 GCA_003731715.1 Anabarilius grahami
GGCTGAGTTTTGCAGTGAACCAGGGTTTGTCATTGTTGTAAGTGAAATGAGTCTTTGTAGGAATGCACAAATCCTCACAGAAGCTGATATATGATGTAACTGTCTCTGTGAGCTCATCCAGATCGCTGGCAGCAGCTTCAAAAACACTCCAATCAGTCCATTCGAAACAGGATTGTAAAGCCTGCTCTGTTTCGGTGGTCCATCTCTTTACAGTCTTTGCTACAGGTTTAGCTGTTTTTAGTTTCTGTCTGTAGGTCAGTATGAGATGAACTAGACAGTGATCAGAGAGCCCCAAAGCTGCCCGTGGGACAGAGTGATATGCATCCCTTATTGCTGTGTAACAATGATCCAGTGTATTACTGTCACTGGTGGGACAAGTAACATGCTGTCTGTATTTTGGAAGTTCACGTGAGAGAACCGCTTTATTAAAGTCCCCGAGAATGATTAGAACAGAGTCCGGGTGTTGTTGCTCGCTCTCTGTGATCATATCAGCGAGTATCTGTAAAGCCGAGCTCACGTGCGCTTGCGGAGGAATGTATACACTCACCAGAATGAACGAGCAAAACTCCCGCGGCGAATAGAACGGCTTGCAGTTAATGAAGTGTGTTTCAAGATCGGGACAGCACATCTTCTTTAACACAGTTACATCTGAACACCACCTTTCGTTGATGTAAAAGCACGTACCACCACCGCGTGATTTCCCCGTTGATTCTGCGTCGCGATCTGATCTAAACAGCTGAAAGCCCGGCAGACTTAACGCTCTGTCCGGAATGGCGTCGTTCAGCCAGGTCTCCGTGAAGCACAGAGCAGCCGAGTTTGAAAAATCCTTATTTGTCCGGGAGAGCAGAAGGAGTTCGTCCGTTTTGTTGGTCAGAGAACGGAGATTTGCCAGATGGATGCTGGGGAGCGCCGTTCTTAATCCGCGCTGTCTGAGTTTCACGAGAGCTCCGGCGCGCTTCCCCCGTCTGCGCGCCCTGAAGCGTCTTAACAGCGCTGCTGCTGCGCTGACTACAACGTTCAACAAAACGTCTGAATAATCGAAATCCGGTAAAAGATTTTGTGGTGTGTACTGCCGAATGTTCAGCAGTTCCTCCCTGGTAAAACTGATGGTGTTTGAAAAACAAAAAACAGGAAAAACGAACAAAAACAGAACAAACACTGAAGAGCTCAGCACTGAGGCTGCCATGCGCGGCGCCATCATCGCCGTAACCAAGACTGATTGATATATTATCCATTGTTTGCATCACATTTACATTACAAGAAATTATGCAACCTGAGCAGCGTTTATGTTGTAAAACTGTATATGATCGTATATATATCACAAACAAATGAGCCCGCATCCAAAGTATAATTTTTCAAAATGCAGCAGTTTTAGTTATAATATCCAAGCAGTGCTGTTGGAGTTTTATATCTTCCCGCCATTATCATTGTAGTAAATCTCACGAACAAAACTTTTTGCCAATGCCACGATCCAACAACATGTGTTCTGTTTATCTTCCGCATGTGTGCACATGTACACAGACGCACATCTGTCTCGAGTCTCGACCATTAACGCAGCAAGCCATATTATTTTATAATTGTATAAAATAATCCCGAAAAAAGCACAAACACGGCAGAGATGCCAAATTCAGCATCTGGAATTAGCTGAGGTAAAGTGACGGCTCACAGACAGATCGGCAATTGACCTGTCACTCAAGTGATCATGCCCTTAATTATGCAGAACTTTAAGGCTTAATATAATTTAAACGGATGAGTTATAAAAAATTCACCCCCCTCAGAGTTGTCATGAAGGGCAAAATTTGCAGTATAGAGTCCAAAACCACAATTTGTACCAGCTGTAAACATTTTTTTTTCTGCTTTAAAGTTGGGCATTTTAACATGGGGGTCAATGAGATTCTGCTCTCTTTTGGAGCCTGTCCTTAGCGGCCAGTCAATGAATTGCAGTTTAAGTCCCTTCCGTATTGGCTTCACGAGAAACTGGGGGAGGATGCTGCTTGATGTCAATTTACAACATGTTTTTGAAGCATTGATCATTGTAGCCAATCACAGACATATCTGATGAGCGCGTGAACACAACGGCCAATCCGAGGTGTTTATGAATCCGCTCAGCAGCGCTTAAAGAGTCACATTTTTTAAATATCAGTACCGACTTGGTATCGTGGTTGGTAACACTAAAGGCCCTTTCACACTGAAAGAGAAATTTGGCGCAAATTTGTTTTTGCCTGTCGCTCCGCAATGAAACAGGCCGTCCAATTAGAGTTGCGCCTTTGATCACGTTCCCAGAGCAGCTTCTGTTGCACAGAATGGCGCGAGTGTGCGCGGGTGTTATGATTACGAGAGCGTGTTTTAGATCTGTCAATCATATCTCCTGCTCTTCCGAATATAAAAATTGAGAGAAACACTTTTCTACAGATAAAATATGAAGGCAAATAGACATATGATTATGACAATATGTTTTCTGTGTGTTTTATGCTGCTCATGGTATTTTTAAACCAATAAAGGATGTTTATGACAAATGATAAGCAGTTTTAGCATTCATTCCATTATAAAACATACAAAGAATGCATGTCTGGCCATTATCGAATCAAAACCCTCTTTAGATCATAGCAGAAGTTATTACAATAACTTGATGATGGTTTAAAGTGCGTTTTGAGCAAAGACATTAATAATCATAAATTTTGAAATGTAGCTTGATGCTAATTGTACCTGTAATTATATTTTATGATAGCTTTTCTAATGTAGTACCAAACTTTATTCATCGGACGATGTTAAAGCCATATACGAGACACATACATGAGGACAAATGCATTGTTGGTCAGCGCCACCTTGCGTGCAGGCGTGAATTAGCAGAAGATGATCATTTGTTTCACGTTCGGTGTGAAAGGTCCGTTCTTCCCCGATTCGCCTCGCCTTTTCGCGTCGCACTCAGTGTGGGCCTTAAGTCATAGTAGTCAGTAGTCTACATAGACTATCGCCATAAAGTCTGATCCGGTTTATAGGTTATTCTGGCCTAGAACCGCCTACTTAAACAGTAAAGGTCTGAAAGCGAACCAGTCACAGTCTTGTTTTTACGCTGAGTTTGAATAAATCTGAAATAGTAGACACTACAATAATAAATTCAGTCATTTTTTGCTGACAATAAATAACTTTAAATCCTACTTGCTTTCAGAGGTGCTCCAGGTATTGTAGACCTATAATTTAGGTCTGTGTAGATTGTAGACTTGCATGCATGGATGTTGGTACAAATGTATTTAGGTGCAATATATACATTAGCAGTTAAACTTTACACTTACTGTTCCGCGTGTAGAAAGGAGGGTACGGCGTCACTGCTCTCTCCCTGGTAAGAAACAACAGAGTTGTGTAAAGGAAATGAAGAGGAAACACGCAGCGTCTTTCCGTGAGACCTCATTACGTGACCCCAGTGAGTGGCCCTTTTACAGGCTGACCTGACCTGATCTGGACTGGTTCATACTAACTCTCACTGGAGCTTGCCGTGTGCAGTTTGTCGATTGTTTGAATGGTGGCGCCCAATTTTGGTTTCAGTGAAACGTAATCACCTTTTTTTCACAGATTTATTTTGAACTGTTTACAGATTAAGGTTTAATATTATTAGTGCAACACACAAGTTAAGCAAGTTACACACTTTCATCATCCTGAAACAAAGCAGATTATGGATTTTGACCTCAAAATACTGTTCACATTTGCTGTGTAATCCTTAGATTCCCAATGGCGTGATTGTAGCACACTATATTTTTTTTTCAGCTGGTCGTCTACAGTGATCAGCAGCACACAACATCAGACCAACAATAACCCGTGTCGTATTAACTTCTCTCTTTTTGATTTGCTAGTGACTTGTATGAGCAGTTTTTTTATGATTTATTAACCAATTGCAGACATTTTACAGGTGAATCTCACAGACCAATAAGCTTCATCAAGAGTCATTTCCAAATCAAACATTTTATTTTGCATACAGAAAATGAAGGTTAAAGTCAGAATAAATTCCGTACAGCAAATTCTACTATTATGTATAAATGTTTTTTTGCAGAAAATATTTTTCTCAATATTTGTATTCATAATTATTTTATTAATAATAATATGAATGTGAAACATGAGCTAGACATGTTCTTGTCAGTTTTGGTGAGATTCATCTTTACTTTGCTTTTAGAATTTGCATTTATACTAAAATTAGTGTTATAGGTTTGCCAGAAATATATCTGAATGCATGCTGAATGCATGCAGTGTTTGAGAGTCAAATAAAACCGCAAAACAATGTTTTGTAACTGGTGACTTCTAGTTTTGCCCATTTTGAATGGAAACGTTTGAGTTTTAGGTGTTTTTGTGGATTTGATGGCAATGGTTTGTGTGCACAAGCTGCATGTTTTACTCATTCCACACTACATGTAACTGAAATGTAAAGTTTATATTAATACTGCGCATAAAACAACTTTCATAAGAATATCATCAATATACTGTATTAACTGCTGAAATATTTTTGGTTTCAGGTGTCCTGAGGTGATTCAGACTTGATTTTACTTCATAGCATCATGTTAATTGTCTACTTCTGTTTTCTTTTTGTCCCTGATGGTTCTCAGATGCCAGGGACAACTCGTTCAGCCGCTCACGCAGCTCCAGTGTGACCAGCCTTGACAGAGAGTCACGTGAGGTCATTTCCTCCTTCTACTTTTGTGACTCCCTGTCCAAGAAGAGTGAGACGGTGGCATTGCCCAGCCTGTGGGTGGGCACCTCATTGGGCAGCATGCTGACCATCGCCCTCACTGTGCCCTCCACACCAGAGCAGAGGATGCAACAGCCTGTGGGCGTCTGTTTCTGTGGTAAGACTTGCTTTACAGCTCTGTAAAAATGAGTGGAAGTCCTTGTAAATTTATGAAATTCCTTTTTTTTTTGGGGGGGGGGATTCCATTTTTAATGGTTTATAAAGGATTTCCTGTCAATTGAATTAATTAAAAAAAAGTAATAATTTCTGAAAATTTTAATAATAAAGCCCAATGAAATGTTTTTTCCTCTGAAATTCAGTGTTTGTTTTAATTTATTTTAATTCTGTATTTTATGATTCAAAACAATTTTTTGTATCAAAACCAATGGTAACTCAAATTAATTAATAAAACTTACATAAAATGTAAAAATCGTGTGATATTCCTTAAAAAATTATGTTTTAATGTTTCAATCTGTACTACTATTATTATTGTTATTATTAGTTAAACCAAATTTATATTTTGGCAGTTTGTAGAGAAGACCTTTAAGTTTCTGTGCATATCTAACAATAGTTGTATCAAATTAAATGGTGAAAACACCACAATTGTCAATGTGTGTAGTAGACAAAACTATTACTACAGAACATGCAGACTTAATGTTTAAAGTAAATAGCAGTCTTTTTGCGCTTTAATATTCACAGACACTAGTATATATTGTGATTTGATTAAAGGGTTAGTTCACCCAAAAATGAAATTTCTGTCATTAATTACTAACCCTCATGTCTTTCCAAACCCGTAAGACCTTTGTTCATTTTCAGAACACAAATTAAGATATTTTTGATGAAATCTGAGAGGTTTTTATCGCCCATAGAAAGCAACGAAAATACCACATTCAAGGTCCAGAGAAGTAGTAAAGACATTGTTAAAATAGTCAACGTGACTACAGTGGTTCAACCTAAATGTTTATGAAGCGACGAGAATACTTTTTGAGCGCAAAAACAAAACAAAAATAACAACTTTATTCAACAATTTTTCCTCTTCCCTGTCAGTCTCCTATGCAGTTGATGCAGTGAACACTGCAGTGCTTCCTTGTTTACGTCCGAACGCCGGGTCAGTATTGGCCGAGGCTGTTCACGTGAGCAGCACGACGCATGCGTGTGATGTCAAGTCAGTCACCTTTATTTATATACCGCTAGTCAAGTCACCTTTATCTATATAGCTCATATATATTATAACAATGCAGATTGTGTCAAAACAGCTTTACAGTGATAACAGGAAAATCATTTTGGCTGCACAGCAGCTCTAGAAGAAAATGGTGTTATTGTCCGGTGTTAAGTTCAGTATTGATTCATTCAGTTGTAAAAAATAATTAGTTATTCATTTAGTTCATTTATCTTTGCAGCAGCTCTGGAGAAAACAGTGATGTCTCAGTTCACTTTGCATACAATGGTGTCAATGCAGGCAGATCAAAACATTGTGAAATATCACGTGTCCCCAACTAAGCAAGCCAGAGGCGACAGTGGCAAGGAACCCAAACTCCCATCAGGTGACAAAACAAAAAAAGGCTGACGCAGGAGCCGTCCAATAATAAGTCGACGTTCTGGCATAGTACTCGGAAGCTCTGCACTCTTCACTATGTCAACTGCGTAACAGACTGACAGGGAAGAGGAAAAATTGTTGAATAAAGTCGCTATTTTGGTTTTGTTTTTGCACACAAAAAATATTTTCCTCGCTTCATAACATTAAGGTTGAACCACTGTAGTCACACTGACTATTTTAATGATATCTTTACTACTTATCTGGACCTTAAATGCGTACTTTCTATGGGAGATAAAAACCTCTCAGATTTCTTTAAAAATATCTTAATTTGTGTTCTGAAAATGAACGAAGGTCTTACGGGTGTGGAATGACATGAGGGTAAGTAATTAATGACAGAAATTTCATTTTTGGGTGAACTAACCCTTTAAGTTCTACTTTTCAGTTTTGATTTATTCATCCAAATTTTGCCAAATTCCTTGACATTCCGCGATATACCGTAAATTACATTTTTATGACTATTTCGCAATTCCATCTGCTTTTTCCTCATTGTGGAAATCACTATTGATGGAAAAAGACACGCTTGTTGGTTTGATACTTTCTGCCATCACAGGTTCAGTGGTGCGCTTGAAAGGAGGCATTCTGCGCATGGCCCAGCTGGATGCCAGCGGGATGCTTCTGCCCCACGTTTATGAGTCCTGGTATGAGCCCAACGCCCCTGAGGAGGAGAAAGAACGGCCACGGAGACGCCGGCCCACATCCCCTCCTTCTTCTCAGGAGAACCAGGAATGTCAGTACGCTGTGGTCTGCTCAGAGAAGCAGGCTAAGGTGGTGGCGCTGCCCTCCCAAAACTGCATCTACGAGCACAACATCACTGAGGCCTCCTTTGTACTTAGAGCTGATGTGGTGACGATGACCGCAGGGGTTGGCCTCGCCTGTTTCTGTGCCAATGGCCACATTATGACCCTCAGGTAATTTGAATGACCTGACAATCAATGCCACTGAATATTTTTTTTCTCATTTGTTTTTTTTCTTCCTAAACCTGTAAACCATCTGTTTTCAGTGTGCCCAGCCTGCGGCCATTGCTAGATGTGAACTACCTTCCTCTGACGGACATGAGGATAGCCAGAACCTTCTGTTTCTCAAACCAAGGCCAGGCCCTGTACCTCACATCGCCCACTGAGATCCAAAGAATCACCTATAGCCAGGAAACCTGTGATAACCTGCAGGTCAGAATGTGCCCATTATGTTTTATGTGTGCAGGATGTTGTTTGTCCCATTAAAATCCCATTCATTGTATACATAGAGAGTGATTTTTAGCGACAACATAAAAACTATGGCTGCATGATAATGGTTAAACTGATAATCACAATTGTTTTGCTCAAAAAGGATAATCGTGATTATTACACAAATAAATTACCAAAGACATTGATGTTACCATGAAGCACTGTAAATGAAATAAATTGTTCTGCCTTTGTTTGTAATGACATATAATAATATTACTTGTAATGAATGACTTTAGGTCAATAGTTTTACCATAGTGTTTTTAATGATTTCTTTATTGAATTTTCATAACAACAGAAAGACAAACAATCAAACAAATAAAATAAACCCCACAGCAATACAAAAATACATTAAAGCTGCAAGCAGCGATGAAAGGGCCCTCACACCTGGGCTCACCACCACCCGGTGGCCTTTGAAAACAGTGAACAGTGGGTGACATGCATGTAAGCGAATAAATACAGGAAAAATATGGCAAAGTCATTTCAAAACAGGTGGTGCTTTGACTGTAACTGAATATTGCCATGTAGATGTCTTCAGGCCAGGACTATTATGAAACGTGAAGTTTGGAGCAGATCGGGCATTGTATGCCTGAGTTACAACAATTTCCGGTTTCGTGCCGTTAATCGCATACATAAGCACTTAGCCAAGTGTTGCAAGATATAACATGTTTCTAAGTAACATGGTACTTCATGGCATATATAAATGTGTTTCTTGGAGTGAATTATAGTGTGAAGCATGCCATTTCCTGTTGCCAGCAGGTGGCGCTATGACTGACTGAATATTGGCATATAAATGTCTTTAGGCCAGGACTCTTATCACACATGTGAGGTTTGGGGCAGATCAGATCAAACACTGTATGCCTGAGTTACAACAGCTTCCTCTTTCATGGCGAAACATCAGACTTTGTCAGGCCGCCACGGACACACCCTTCAACAAAAACTCAAGATCTTCGCAATTTAACATCGCTAAGGCTTTAAGATTAGACTGACCAAATATGATGTTGATCTGGTTAAAGGGTTAGTTCTCCCAAAAATGAAAATTCTGTCATTTATTACTTACCCTCATGCCATTCCACACCTGTAAGACCTTTGTTAATCTTCGGAACACAAATTAAGATATTTTAGTTGAAATCCGATGGCTCCTTGAGGCCTGCATAGGGAGCAATGACATTTCCTCTCTCAAAATCCATAAAGGTACTAAAAACACATCTAAATCAGTTCATGTGTGTACAGTGGTTCAATATTTATATTATAAAGCGACGAGAATATTTTTGGTGCTCCAAAAAAACAAAATAACGACTTATATAGTGATGGCTGATTTCAAAACACTGCTTCAGGAAGCTTCGAAGCATTATGAATCAGCGTATCGAATCATGATTCGGATCGCGTGTCAAACTGCCAAACGGCTGAAATCACGTGACTTTGGCGCTCCGAACAGCTGATTCGACACACTGATTCATTATGCTCCAATGCTTCCTGAAGCAGTGTTTTGAAATCGGCCATCACTATATAAGTCGTTATTTAGTTTTTTTTGGCGCACCAAAAATATTCTCGTCGCTTTTTAATATTAATATTGAACCACTGTACTCACATGAACTGAATTAGATGTGTTTTTAGTACCTTTATGGATCTTGAGAGAGGAAATGTCATTGCTCCCTATGCAGGCCTCACTGAGCCATCGGATTTCAACTCAAATATCTTAATTTGTGTTCCGAAGATTAACGAAGGTCTTACAGGTGTGGAACGGCATGAGGAACCCTTTAAATCTCTATGAGGAGTTATTCACAGTGTGAAACATGTCATTTCCTGTTGTCAGCAGGTGGCGCTACGACTGTAACTGAATATTGGTATGTAGATGTGTTCAGGCCAGAACTCTAATAAAACAGGTGAAGTTTGGGGCAGATCAGATCAAACACTGTATGCCTGAGTTACAACAGCTTCCTTTTTCATGGCGAAACATCAGAATTTTGTCAGGCCGCCACGGACACGCCCTTCAGTGAAAACTCTAGATATTCGCAATTTAATGTTGCAAAAGCCTTTAGATTAGATTGACCAAATATGATGTTAATCTGATGATAAATTTGCAAAGAAATTTCAAAATATCTCACTTCCTGTTTTAAGATTTTACAACCAGGGACTTTTTCGTAGGTATTGGGCTGTGACATGTCTACCGAATTTCATACCCGTACGTGAAACGTAGCATGAAAGGCGTTTAATTGAAATTTTGTAGGTGGCGCTATCGAGCCATTTTGAAACCCATATCAGATGTAAATTTTCACCACTTCTGACACGTGTGCAAAGTTTCATGAGTTTTCAAGTATGTTTAGACCCTCAAAAATGCAATTCATTTCGGAGAAGAAGAATTGACTGAGCAATTACAATAGGGTCCTCACACCATCAGTGCTCGGGCCCTAAAAAACACCACACACAGCTCCTCAAATTAATGACAGGTTGAGTACAGTGTACAATATATTACAACAGAACCGTATGTGATATTACAGATGAGGGCTAAAAAAAGTAAGCCTTAATTAATACGAAAATAATGGGGAGTAACATCCCCCCACCACCACCCAATCTGGTCATGCATGCAGTAAATACTGTGTGCTACTAAGAAGACAATACAAGTGCTTGACCGGGAATGACAAGAATAATAGTGCAGTGTAGATGGTCAATCAGTCAATAGAGACTGCATCCAACCGCAAAGATTTAACATGCTCTAAAAAGGATAGCCAAATTCTTGAAAATAGAACCATGGAACCAAGAAGGCAGTGTTTAATCTTTTCCAACTGAACAAAGAGTAGAGCATCTTTTATCCACGGAGTATGAGAGCATATCAAAATACAACATCTCGCTAACAGTGTGAGAAAATCTACCAACTCAAATAAATGAGACGCCAGAGATGGGCACTCGAGTTAGAGACTCGGACTTGAGTCGCATTTTAACAGACTTCAGACTCGGACTCGACCTGAAATGACTTCAGACTTGACTCGACTCGGCACAAAAGACTCGGAATATTTTAAAAACGACTCAAGTCTTTTACCAATAACTACTGGTATAATAAATAAAGAATTTGTGTTGTGTTTAAATAGTTTTATAATATCTGCATCTCAATATTTCCTTACGTGTCGTGGTAGATCGGACTCTTGTCATTACACTTTGATTACGTATGTCCGCGCACGTTAACTCCGAAATGTCATAAGAATCNCTCGGCACAAAAGACTCAAGTCTTTTACCAATAACTACTGGTATAATAAATAAAGAATTTGTGTTGTGTTTAAATAGTTTTATAATATCTGCATCTCAATATTTCCTTACGTGTCGTGGTAGATCGGACTCTTGTCATTACACTTTGATTACGTATGTCCGCGCACGTTAACTCCGAAATGTCATAAGAATCCCATGAAACATGACGGGAGCCACCATGCCATACGTTCTTTCGTTTGAGTTTATTATCACGTCAGATCGGCTAGAAGATGCACAGAATGTGGGAAAACAATTAAAGACACCTTGACGACATCATCAAATTTTATGAGACATCGCATCCACAAAGGTTAGTCACATAAACTCACACAGCTAGCTATATACTGTGGTGTAGCTGCATGGCTCTTTTGAATTGCCAGCCTGTTAAAATATGAACCAAAAAACCCCTACACTTTAAACCTAGCACTAGGTTTTTATCAATCTTTTCGTATTATATGCAGCTTTTCTATTTCTTAATGTGTGTCCATAAGAGAGAGATATAGAAAGAGATGTTAATCCATTTTATTACTTAAAGCTCATATTTTAACGTATCACAAACAGCATGTGTAGAGTTTTCTATTGACATTCTTAAACATTCCGAGGTTTCATATTTTCTGATTATGACTGTCGTCACTAACAACGAAGCTGTATAACAAACTGCTGTATAACAAACCATGACTCACTGGCGCCATCTTGCGTCCACTTAGCGACTGTATTGAAAATGACTACTCGTGTTGCCAGTACGACTGTTTTGTACATTGTAATGGATTATAAAGTAACAAACTGGATGTACATTATCCCTTACATCATAGGACCTTAATTTCAAATAAAACGGATTATAGAAAGATCATATTATTTTGTCTATATAGAACAACTAGGATAAAAAATAGGATTTGATTATGAGAATTTTTTTTTTAATGACTCGAGACTCGACTCGGACTCATGACAAAAGACTCCAGACTTGACTTAAAATGAACTTATCAGTTACGTGCAAAAACATTTTTAATTATTTTTAAATATTCTACTCTTTTTAAATGTACCATACAGAAGTGAGTGACAGCTTTAGTGATTATAAAAGGTGTGCTCTTTACTTTCTTTCTGTGTAATTCAGTCACAAATTTAAAGAAGTTTTTGTTTTTCATGAGACTTTTCCTACTTTTCCATATATTAGGGAGTCAATGAGTGCTTCTCTGCCGCCATCTAGTGGTAATATGTTTGTTTGTTTTTTTTTATATGTAAAGTTTTGTTTGCCTAGAAGTGTTACAGTAGTTTTCCTACATCTTTAAACTTTTAGTTTTACAAATCATCACATTAGAAATAACATTAAAATTGGATAATATTTAGAGCTTTTAAAGGTGCCCAAGAATGCTTTAAAATGTAATATAAGTCTAAGGTGTCTCCTGAATGTGTCTGTGAAGTTTAAGCTCAAAATACCCCATAGATTTTTTTTAATTAATTTTTTTAACTGCCTATTTTGGGGCATTATTAACAATGCACTGATTTACGCTGGGCGCCGCCCCTTTAAATCGCGTGCTCCCTGCCACACGAGCTCTCGACTATATTACAGCGCATTTACAAAGTTCACACAGCTAATATTACCCTCAAATGGATTACAAGATTTTTGTCATGCATGCTGTATGCATGCTTCGAATTATGTGAGTAAAGTATTTATTTGGATGTTAACGTTTGATTCTGAGTGCAAATATTGGGGGCATACATATTAATGATCCCGACTGTTACGTAACAGTCGGTGTTATGTTGAGATCCGCGTGTTTTCCGGAAGTCTTTTAAACAAATGAGATTTACATAAGAAAGAGGAAGCAATGGAGTTTGAAACTCAATGTATGTCTTTTCCATGTACTGAACTCTTGTTATTCAACTATGACGAGGTAAATTCAATTTTTGATTCTAGGACACCTTTAAGTGCTGGAAAAAGTGTGAAGCAGTTTAAAAGTCCTTGAAAAGTGCTTGAATTTCACTCTCAAAAGTTTGCATGAACCCTGAAATTAATAATGTAAAAACATTTGAGTATTTCTGCCACAATACCATAGTTTCAGTAAGCGTTACTACATTAATCCATGGTGATTTGTGGACTGGGGAGCCTTAACTTGTTCGTGGCACAATGTTTCTCATGGTTTCCACATCAGCGCTGTTTGATCTGATATCTGTGGTTTAAAGCAGAGAATTCTGCGCTGAATTTAAATGCTTCCCACTAGATCTCGCAGTGATGTTATTAATTCTGTGGCTAAATAAAATGCTTTCTCACTGGATCTCTCAGTGATGTGTAGTAAGCACTGTCACTTGATCGAGATCGGAGCGCACTGAGCAGCTTTTATCAGTTGTGCAATGTGGTGGTGGCACCAGTGCCACCTCTAACAAAATTTAGTCGCACCAGCAGGAAAAAAAGATAGAAAAATACAACCATTTAGTCGCAGTCTGTAGTGCTTTATTTGCAGTTCCTTTATTTGTAGGGTTAGTTCACCAAAAAATGAAATTTCTGTCATTAATTACTCACCCTCATGTCGTTCCAAACCCATAAGACCTTCATTCATCTTCAGAACATAAATTAAGATATTTTTGATGAAATCGGAGAGTTTTTTTTGTTCTCAATAGAAAGCAACGAAATTACCACATTCAAGGTCCAGAAAAGTATTAAAAACATTGTTAAAGTAGTCAACGTGGCTACAGTGGATCATTTTATGAAGCAATGAGAATACTTTTTGTGAGCAAAAACAAAATAAAAATAATAACTTTATTCAACAAATTTGTCTCTCCCCTGTCATTTTCCTACACTATTTTCGTTGTAGCGCTTCATTATTGGCCAACGCCTGACGCAGGAGCCGGCCGGCGTTCGGTTGTAAACACGGAAGCGCTGCAATGCGTTCACTGCACCAACTGCGTATGAGTCTGACAGTGTAGAGAAAAAATTGTTGAATAAAGTCGTTATTTTTATTCTGCTTTTCTCAATAAAAGTATTCTCGTAACTTCATTACATTAAGGTTGAACCACTGTAGTCACGGTGACTATTGTAACAATGTCTTTAATACCTTTCTGGACCTTGACTGTAATTACATCGCTTTCTATGGGGGATAAAAAACAAACAAACATTGAATTTCATCAAAATATCTTAATTTGTGTTCCAAAGATGAACGAAGGTCTTATGGGTTTGGAACGACATAAGTGGGAATGATTAATGACGGAAATTACATTTTTGGGTGAACTACTCCTTTAAGAATCAGATATCCATTTCATATCCATTTATTATGAGGTGCTCATTTTTGCAGGAGATGCTTGGAGAGCTGTTTACTCCAGTGGAGACACCAGAGGCTCCGAACAGAGGGTTCTTCAAGGGCTTATTTGGAGGCGGTGCTCAGTCCTTGGACAGAGAGGACCTGTGTAAGTATTAATCTGTCACTCACACATACAAAATGCTATCAATCTTAGCTGATATCTATACTGTTTTCAATCAATCAAACTTTTCACATTTTTAATATTAAAACATTTCAATGTACAGTACACTTAAACATAAAGGTTCCAAAAGGGATAGAACAGTGTTTCACAACTCCAGTCCCGCAGACTCACCTACCAGAATGTTTTAGATACTGTATCTCAAATAATTAAAATGCCTGATTCAGCTCATCAGTTGAGAAACGCTGCCATAGAAGAACCATTTTGGGTTCTTTATTTTTTACGCGTGAATAGCATTGTAATGATCTGAAGAAACTTTTTTCACTATAAAGAACCTTTTGTGCAATGGAAAACATCTTTGAATGTTATGATTACGGGTGACCCTGAATAGTCGACGATTCGATAGGAGGGGCCTGATTCGAGAGAGATCATAGAGTTTTTCGGTATTTTGGTTCTGATGTGTGAATGGTGTTTTAACGGTAAAGAAACAGAACACTTGTTGCTTGTGAACAGCACAATTGTAATATTTACTGTAAAAGTTAATCTGATAATTTTACTATAATTTACCAGGTTTTATGTGTGAAATAGGCATGTGATGGTATCAGATTCTCATTTAACGATAATTGCTAAAGCTTTTATCATGGTATATTGTATTATCACGGTATTGAATTAAGTTATAAAAAGTATTGTCCTCCTAACAGATTAAATAACTTTTTCTTACAACAAAGAGAACTCTGAACATTTAAATACAATAAAATAATACACAAAAAATGTGTAAAAGTGGAAAAGAACTATAAAGAACAATAGATAACACTTTACTATAAGGTTAATGCATTAACTGACATTAACAGTGAGCAATAGCTACATTTGTTACAGTAGTTACTATTCTTTGCTTATGTTAGTTAATAAAAATGCAACTGTTCATTATTAGTTCATGTTAGCTCAGGTCCATTTAAATATTAACAGATACAATTTTGATTTTAATAATGTATTAGTAAATGTTGAAATTAACATTAAAGGTGCAATATGTAAGAATTTAGCAGTAAAATATCCAAAAATCACTAGGCCAGTGTTAGATATTTTGTTCACTTGAGTACTTACAATATCCCATATGTTTGTTAATCATGAGAAAATTGCAATTTTAACCAAGGCTCCAGGACGTGTGAGGAGTCGCCTGTCAATTGCGTCGTACCCGCGTTACCCTCGGTTTCTGGTTTTATTTTGTAGAAACCATGGAAACACCAAAGACGCTTTAATATATTACATGTTTTAATAGGCAAGGGAACAACTGTTTTAGTCTTATTGTTTAAATCTAATTTTCTTGATTTTTTTTTTTTTTCGAGTACCATGCTTTACCATGCCTCAGAGAAAAACTATTTTGTGAAGTAGCTAACATAGCATAATCAGATGCAGCTTTATTTTTAGTAACAGCAATACAGAATTTTCTCCATCATACAATAAGTTTTTAAAAACACAAGCCATCCAGCATTTAATATGATATTCTAAAATCGATCTATCTTACTGCAGTGTGTCTCAAACAAGTGTCTCACAGCAGCCGCCGAGCGAACGCACAGAGTAACATTATAACATCATTTTCAGCACACTCAAATGTATCTAATATGATAAACAGAGCTGCGTTACCTCATACGCTTGACCGGAAAAGCTGAAGCGACGCTGGCGACTGTGGCATAATAAAAGTTCCGCTGCCTCGTTCAGCTCCCACAACACTCGGTCCTGCTCTGCTTCATACTACATTAACGTTAATATTCGCATCCATGTACATGATTTGTTCCCGAGTCCTATCCCAATTGTTTTCCACCGGCCATTGAGGTGAAGACCACATGTCCCAAGATTCCGCGCTCAAACTTGGGGTCATCAAGCTACGCCTTTGTTTTGAATAGGCCTCTAGCGGACAGAAAATATTACATATTGCAGCTTAAACTAATATTAATAAATTGCTTTAGAAGCATTTTTCATTGTTAGTTTATGTCAACTAATGAATCAAATAATATAACTTTTTTTTTAAAAAAATTTATATTTGCAGATTTATATTTCGATAAAACATACAAACATACCAATAGAACCTTGTTGTAAAGTGTTATTGAACAATAATAAAGAATCAGAACTTTTTTAGTCAATATCTAGGACATGTTTTAGTCCCGATTTAAAAGTAAAATTGTTTAAGTTTAAAAAATAGATAGCCTATTAAGTCTTTAATTAATTTAGGTATTTGGTGCTGTGATGAACACCATAGTGAATGCAAAAATCTGAATGGCTGTTTAAAACATTTGAATACTGTTCAGAACATAGATCAGTGGGTCAGAAACAGAAAGTAGTGCAGCTACATTGTTTATAGGGTATGGCTGCATTTCTGCTGTTCCAGAAGTGCCTTCTAATGTCAGAGGGCAAATTCCAATCGGAAGTGAGCATCTCCATGCCCTACTCACTCTGAAGGGCAGAGCCCTTGAAGTGGGGATTGGAAGGAGCAGGGCACTTGTGTGTCATAATGAAGCCATTTGGAACGCACTTGTCAAAGGGAGAAATTAAAGACTTATAATTACATATGTAATTAAATAAAAAAAGATTAAGATTTTCAAGTCAGTAAACTAATTAATTAAAAATAAGAAGAAAAAAAAGAAAGAAAGGAGATCAAGAATCATTTTGGGATCGAATTGTGAGGTGCCTAAAGATTCCCACCCCTATAAAAAATTCCTACTTTGGCCAGTACTGATTCTTAGGTGCCTCTTTTCATACTTCAAAATTGATATTGTCAGAAATGTGCCTAGTTTCAAGATCTCTCATGTTTCTTCTCATCAACAGTTGGAGAGGTGGCTGCTGGTAAGGCCTCGCGCAGCCTGGCGCAGCATATCCCAGGTCCAGGTGGTATGGAGGGCATGAAGGGCGCCGCGTCAGGCGTGGTGGGAGAGTTGGCACGGGCGAGGATAGCTCTGGATGAGAGAGGACAGAAACTAGGCGAGCTGGAGGAGAGGACAGCAGCCATGATGTCCAGCGCAGACTCCTTCTCCAGACACGCACATGATGTAAGATGATCACTTACAATTCAACACGACTGATGCTGTTTAGAGTGATACAAAGGCTATGTTTCAAAACTTGTGAGCATATGGCAGTCCCTCCAGGATTTTCGCAATTCTGCTATAGCAGTATTTAATGCAAAAAATCGAACAAGCTTGCGTTTTTGTCTTGTTTCCGCAAATCTATAATTCAAAGTCCAAACAAATTAATCAATACATGTTCAAGTGTCCTGCCGCTGCATTGCAGTAAATTCCGTTGTAAAGTCCCCATACGAAGCACTGGGACACCTGATTTTATACAAATGTTTTAAAAAAGGAAAGAAAAATTCTGACACACGGCCCATTTGAGCATTGGACAGGGTAATATTTAATATTGAATTATATATCCCCATCATTTGTTCATGAACTACAGTTGTCTATTATCTTTTCAACCTGTTCCCTTCCAAAAGTTTATGTCCCCATTTTATGTCCCCATTAAACAATACTGCATATTTTACATAAAATGATAATCAACTTTCATGCCACATGGTTTTTCATGCATAGATGTACCCTAATTAACAAAAATTCATAATGATTAGTACCTAAGAATCATTTATTTAAAAAAAATTATGTTCCCATGTTCCCAATCATGTTTTCTCAACTTCACTTTGAAATAAGTGTTACATGTATATTTCTAAATTAGCAATTAAGTTTTATTAAAGCTGCAGTCCGCAACTTTTTTTGGTTAAAAATGATCCAAAATCAACTTTTGAACAAGTACATAACCAGCCAGTGTTCAAAACTATCTAATTATCTTGTCTCGATTCACAACAGTAAGCTTGTAATAATGTTTTAAAATAAGAGCGACATGGTGGATTTCCGCGGGAAATTCGAGCATGCAGCAGTTCGTCTGTGCGTCTTTACATCACGTCCGTAAACAGAAAGGAAGGAGTTCAGGCAAGTAGGTTTTATCACGTGAGGATGCTGCTGGTAGTGGATCATTTATAGCCTTTTCTCACAGCAGCTGAAATAATTAAACTTATCATTTTGATGGCGGATTGTAATCCAGAAAGGTCCAAATGACAATCATCAGTGACAACTGGAGATCCACCCGTAGTCAAAAAGAAAAAGACTTTGGACTGTGGAGTGGCTACAGAAATTGAAATCTACAGGTAACGCTAATACACACTAAATACACATAGTCACGCAATGCTGATGTTGTTAACATTAACAATTTGAGAACAAAGTATAACAGTAATAATAATTTGCACGGTTTGACGTGATCCGAGCTAAGCGATCGTTAGATTTAATCATCATTGGCAGTGCAATTTATTGTAGGCCTAATGCTTTTTTCCTCAGTTGGTCAGAACAAAAGTGGCAGACATGTTACTTACTTGTTCAGATGATATTTTCCAGTGAAAATTCTTATATTGGTCATACTTTCAAGACGTAGAATCTGTGATTCTGAAGTACAGTATCCACACCGGTGCGGTGACTGACAGCAAGCATTTGATTCATCCGCGCTGACGAGCTGTGCCGAGGCACGACGCACGTACAGATAACCGTTCCGCATATGAGTGCAATTGCAGGTTTCAAACAAGAGATGGCGACAAAGAGGAAAAATCGCAGACTGCAGCTTTAAGTATTTATTAAATGTAATTGTTAGTATATACATTTACATTTATGTACATTTCTCTTTGACATAAAATACAATTTATTGTCGTACATCATTTTTTTTAATGTGTAAAACCATTAAAATAGTTTGTCTGCCTCAAACTCCAGTCCACCCTGTTACATTGGTGCTATTTGCCTTTGAATATCTTAAGCGTATGCACTAAATCTCATGACTTGCTGGAAGTGACATCATTACTTGGAGGGAAAGCAACTCCAAGAACCAAGAGTTATCTAATAGCATAAAACATAAAATGTCCACCCTGTGGTGTCAATTTTAATTTGAAAGTGAACTAATCCTTTAAGAAATTCTCAATGACGAAACACATGACTAGAAAAATAGTCTGCAGGTGCATTTGAAATGTTTTAACTGATCATCTTGTAATGAATGTCATTTCAGTGTGAATTATCATATGCCGTAAAAGACAACAATACTCAAGCACTGTAAAAGGTTTTGCTACAAACTCAACTGACTGGCTTCTTTCCTGTATGATTTCACACGAGTCTCTTCAGACCTTAGAACTGTACATGATTTATGAGCTTCTACAACTTTTGACCTCCTAACTGAACTCCTTTCCACAAATTGATCATAGAAATAAAAACAGTATAAATAAAAATGAATTACACAGTTTTCTCTTAGTCTTATTAAGTGCAAACAATAAGTGCAACCATAATCAAAGTACTCTCTCGTCTTAATATTCAAAGTGCAAATAGAGACCCAATTTTTCTTCAAGCAGGATCCAGATCTGAGCGATGGTTACAACCACACAGCCCAGCCTAAGAGAGCTTTCATATTGGGAGATATTTGCATGCATCAGGAAGAAAGCGCACTCGCGTTTTACTTTCACTTTCGATTTTGCGACTGCGGATACTCTGAATAGGGAGCCGCAGCACATTATACAAGATCAAACGCTTAGGCTCTGGTGTGCAACGAATCCTCCGCCATGGTCTTGTCAGTCATCTCGCCACTTACTCTCATCACGTAATCAATGAACTCTGATTCCTGCTGCACTATGTACGTACGATTCTGCAGCTCGTGTTGGATGAGCTTATTTCTATAAAAAGCAAAATGACAGTGGAGCCTTAATGTAAACGTAGCAGTGACTTATTATATCCTAATTTCACACACTCCATAATGGCAATATTGCGAAACAGCTTTTCACCTCGATGAGAAATCTCAACACATTTTAATCTCACGAGAACTCGTGGCATGAGACCTCGTCACACCCCTAGTAATTTAGGATCAGTAACAGACTACAATTTGTAAGTAATGTACCCAGCATGGGTCTAACACAAAAATGCTGCAAATATCACTGCAATTTTTGAGAAAGTAGCAGAAAATTCAGTCATTTTAGGCTGCAAAAACCCGAAAAGCTCCTGTGAAATCCTGGTGGGACTGATTTCATTGTGTATTGATATTGAGTTTTGAGAATCAGTGATTTTTGTTGGTATTGGTGTCCAAAAAGGCTGTTTAGGTTGGCAGCTCACTAGGTTTTGAGATGCAGCTGTATTCTATGTCAAACAATGATAATTGTGTTGGATAATTTGTTTCATAGAGGATAAACCATCTGTCTTTCTTCACCAGATAATGCTGAAATACAAGGACAAGAAATGGTACCAGCTCTGAGGTCCCTGCAGGGAGTCAGCGGACCTTCCTGTGAAGACAGCAGATCCATCATCTCTCCTCCGTTTCTTCCTTCTCTTCCTGTGTCTCTCTCTCTCTGTGATGTCCAGAGACTGCCACTCTCGCTCAGCACAACGTCACGCGGCATTACCTCTAGGTGAGGAGCTGCGGAAAGACAAAGGAGACAGGAGGGGAAGGAACGGGACAGGCGCATTAGGCTGGGATTTCCTTCCTTTCTCGGTGGCAGTTGAGTTTCCTCTCCTAAAAAAAACAAAGCCGTGTATCTTGTCTTGGAGTTGGGAGAGGGGGTCTGTCACTGGTGCTGCCCCCTGTCTTATACCTTCATTCACCACGCTGTCATTTTTACTGCCATTCTATCTGCAAAGAAACTACAAAAAGGATTGTGGGACATTTTGGGAAAATAAATTATTTAAGATGAATAAATGGGTTAGAGAGTCATACAGCTGACAGAAGAAGGTTCAACGTCTGCATAGCCAAGCTTAATGCTTCTGATAATCTGTCACTAGAGCAAGAAAAGATTGCATGTCTAGTGATTTAATTTAGGAAATTAGAGCTTTTTCT
This sequence comes from Anabarilius grahami, assembly GCA_003731715.1. Lineage (NCBI taxonomy): Eukaryota > Metazoa > Chordata > Actinopteri > Cypriniformes > Xenocyprididae > Anabarilius > Anabarilius grahami. The sequence goes on from RJVU01049301.1 coordinate 2,360,003, forward strand.
TATTTTACGAATTAGGGTGAATCTCATGAAAACACATCCAGGTAATATTTCACCTCGAAATCAATATTTTGCATAAAGAAAACACTCTTTAAGCAAACTATTTCTTGTTTATTTTGATTTTGAGGTGAAACATAACCTGGATTTCATGAGATTCACTCAGTAATCATGTTACCTATGGAAAAGGCCGGATTGTCTTACATAAGGTGTGATGAAGTACCATTTAATTTCACCTCTAAAGGGCTGGAAGTTGCTGTATTTACCACATATCATGTGATTATTTTGCCATATGAAATTGCAGACAGGCCTGGGCAGTGAAGCTGATCTGATCATGCATCATTTTGTTGATTCTTTCGTCTAAACGACGTATTGGTTTACACTGATCAGGTCTCAAAGAGCTTTTATGGAAGAGCTCTGACTATGATGTACACTATACGCTGCGCTGACACTGGAGAAAGTTGTTCATTTTAAATTAAATATATAAAGAGAACGTGTAGGTGAATCTCACAGAAACATGTCCGGCTCGTATTTCACCCCAGAATTTTGCATTGTGCTTAGAAAACAATACATTAAATTTAAATCAGAATTAATTAAAGGCTACAAATACTATCATGATGTATAAATATTTCTTTTAAATTTCAATTTATATATTTTTTTCCTGCATTACAGCATAAAAATGTGCCTAATTGTCATGCAAAAGTGCAAAAAATGTGCTTAGTTTTCTGTAAACAAAATCTAATTTAGTATTTCTCCGATATTTTTTTTTTTTGGGCTGAAACGTGACCCCGACATGCTCTTAACCGGTTTCATCCGTGTGAATAACTGCTGAATGTTTGCTGGTTATATACAAACAGACCCGAAGAGCGTCAATTATTTTTGTTCTAAAGGAGCGGCTTATTTTTGAACGCAAGTGTGAGGCATGATCTTGATTATGTGCCTTGTGATGATTGACATGTCAGAAACCCGTCCCGCTCTGCTCTCCGGCGAGCTCCTACGGACGGGACACCGGCGGAATGTGCCGAGAGTACTGAATCTTCATATGCAAAACAGGTTCCCGCAATGGCTTATGGGGGACTCAGTACCGGGTGACCTCCTCATCCGAATGGATTTCTCCGTGTATTTTCTAAGAAGCCTTTTGGATGGACTAATGCATGAGTTTGTCATCCTCACAGAGAGGTGAATATATCTATCTCTGTGTTTGTTGCTGCGGTGGAAGTGACCACTAAATGTTCAATGCAGCTCCATACTCTCGATCAGCAGCCCTCGAGAGGGGGTTACCTTCTGCCTTTGCTTTGCGACCCATGAATATATGCTAACCTCGACTCGTGTGCGTATACGTGTGTTCGTGAACATACATGTACGCAAGAATATGTGTATGCTCACGTTTATATAAACTAAAGATACAATATATTTGAAAGCATATGTTTTCTTTAAGTGTGTTTTCTTATTTATGAGGTGCAAGAAATTGCTGCTATTTGTGTTTAATTCAGAGCATCTGTTGACGCTTCTTCTGTTTTTTGTTTGTTTGTCACATTGCTGCCAAATGTTGTAAATATTAAGACAAACTTGAGAGTGCTGACGATGCAGTCAAAGTGACTGAGATGGTGGCCGTGATCTGACTAGACTCCAAAGAGTTGCTTTGCTGTGGAAGTTGTTCTCACGAAGAGGATGTTCCTTATAATTTAAAACATAAGTGTCATGGAATCTGCACAAACACACACATATATATATAGATATAGATAGCAAACCACTCCTTCTGTTGCCATGGTGTTTGTGTAAATATCTAGCAAAATAGCCATTTTGACCTACTGAAAATCTAATCCAGCTTCTCTGCTTCTTATATTTTTCTTTTCTATGAGCAGTTGTGTGGTTTTGCACTATGTTTTATATTATAATGTCATCAGAGTCATTTTATTATTACTATTTTTGTAGTTGTTGTTGTTCTTCATTTTGGACATTTTGTTTCTTTAAGAAGGACCAAACTAAGACAGATGCTAAGTGTAAATGAGGTGGCGCTCACGCTCACATTTGTCCTCATTGCCAGTTTAATGATATTCTAATATATTTATACATTTGAAATATATATATAATTTACTTTTAATGTCAGATATTTACAAATGAATACTTTAATTCTATTATTTGGAATGAAAGGGCACATTTTAAGATATATAAATTGGTTGTGTATATATATTCTCACTGAAACCTTTTACGGCGAGCTATCTGCTTAAAGGATTAGTTCACTTTCAAATTCAAATTTCTTGATAATTTACTAACCCCCATGTCATCCAAGATGTTCATGTCTTTCTTTCTTCAGTCGAAAAGAAATTATGGTTTTTGATGAAAACATTCCAGGATTTTTCTCCTTATAGTGGACTTCAATGGACTCCAAACAGTTGAAGGTCAAAATGACAGTTTCAGTGCAGCTTCAAAGGGCTTTAAACGATACCAGACGAGGAATAAGGGTCTTATCTAGAGAAACCATCACTCATTTTCTAAAAAAAAATAAAAAATTATATGTTTCAACCATAAATGCTCATCTTGAACAAGCTCTCTTCTTCTTTTCTATTAAAATTCCAGCAGTGTAGACACTTCTAAGTGTATTACTGCCCTCCACAGGTCAAAGTTTGAACTAATTGTTATATACTTGCACTAGCGTATTGTATATGACAATTTAGTTCAAACTTTGACCTGTGGAGGGCAGTAATACACTTAGCTGCGTCTACACGGCCGGAATTCTAAAAGAGAAGAAGAAGAAGAGAGCAGTTCAAGATGAGCATTTATGGTTAAAATTTATAAAATTTAATGGTTTCTCTAGATAAGATCCTTATTCCTCGTCTGGGATCATTTAAAGCCCTTTGAAGCTGCACTGAAACTGTAAATTTGACCGTTTGGAGTCCATTGAAGTCCACTATAAGGAGAATAATCCTGGAATGTTTTCATCAAAAACCTTAATTTCTTTTCGACTGAAGAAAGAAAGACATGAACATCTTGGGTGACATGGGGGTGAGTAAATTATCAGGAAAATTTTAATTTGAAAGTGAACTAATCCTTTAAAGAGGGAAAGACGAGCTAAAGGATCTCTGAAATCATTGGCCATCTCTCTGTACCGTCTGTCCTCTGATTCCTCTTGCACAAAAGGCAGCATGATATCGTGTTTACAAACTTGAAACATCCATCTTCCCCCTTTAGCCCTTCTAGTGAGATGTTTGTAAAGGAACAAATCACGAGTATTTACTCTCTATTATTGATTATTATGTTTCTTTTTTCTATAGTATACTCACAGCATTGTTATTTGAGTTTCCGTGAAGATCATTTGAACATGCCTAGCTGAACTCCTGAAGCACTATCCTGCAAAGGTTCGGTTTTGGGAGTTGTTGGGGATGATTCTCCGCGGGTTTGTAGGTTTTCTCATCATAGCCGACTTATTGTACAGTTTTATTAATCAGACTTTCACATGAATGTTTGTCTTAATCTGCTGCCACCCAACAATTTAGGAAACATGTTTATAGACATAACTGTGCAATGGAAAATAAATGTAACAGAAAGATTTACTTCCAGCCGTTTTGATTCCACACTTCATTTTGCATACTCTGGCCACTAGATGTCACAGTTTGAACTCTGGTTGATTACATATATTTTACCCTTTATAAATAAATTACACTACCATTCAAAAGTTTGGAAACATTATTATTTTTAATGTTTTCGAAAGAAGTCTCTTCTACTCATCAAGCCTGCATTTATTTGAACAAAAATACAGAAAAAAACAGTAATATTGTAAAATATTATTACAATTTAAAATAATGGTTTTCTATTTTAATATACTTTAAAATATAATTTATGTCTGTGAATTTTCAGCATCATTAAATCCAGTCTTCAGTGTCACATGATCCTTCAGAAATCATTCTAATATGCTGATTTATTACAAATGTTGTGCTGCTTAATATTTTTTTT
>RJVU01049301.1:2364006-2387500 GCA_003731715.1 Anabarilius grahami
GGGGGGGGGGGGGAGAAATTAATACTTTTTTTGTATTGTGTTAAGTGTTAAATTGATAAAAAGTGATAGTAAAGATTTATATTGTTAGAAAGTATTTCTATTTTGAATAAATGCTGTTCTTTTTGACTATTTATTCATCAATGAATCCTGAAAAAAGTATCACAGTTTCCCAAAAATATTAAGCAACACAACCGTTTCCAACTTTGATAATAACTGAGTATCAAATCAGCATATCAGAATGATTTCTGAAGGATCATGTGACACTGAAGACTGGAGTAATGATGCTGAAAATTCAGCTTTACGTTACAGAAAAAATATATATTTTAAAGTATATTAAAACAGAAAACCATTATTTTAAATTGTAATAATATTTCACAATATTACAGTTTTTTTCTGTATTTTTGATCAAATAAATGCAATCTTGATGAGCAATAAGAGACTTCTTTCAAAAACATTAAAAATAGTGATGTTTCCAAACTTTTAAATGGTAGTGTAAATAAGTAAATATATGTATAATCTGAATAGAAACTAGAATCCTTGCCTATCAAATATGAAAACATACATATTGCGAGCAAGTGTTAGAATGCACTAAAGCTGATTTTTTAATAGAAATTAATAATTGATTTAATTTAACAGGGTGTGATGCCAGTTATGCTCGTTCTCTCTACAAAACTTACACTAACGCTTAGTTTTTTTACTTATCTGAGTAAAAAATACTACTTGTAGCCTATTTAGGCTATTTATTCTAGGCCTATTTAAACAATAAAAGGTGTGTATAAAACTGCAGATAAAACTGACAAAAAAAATCTGCCTACCTTAATATTGTGTTAGTTAATATTAGGTCATTTCGGGCGACTGATAACGCTCTGTTCATAAAAACTGACACTTTTTTTTTTTGTCTGTCATCCAAAAAAAGAAAAGAAAAAAAAGTCAACTGACTTCAGTCCGTCTGAATGTCAAATAGCGCTGCAGTTCCTCATACGGCCTGCAGGGGGCTCCAATATCAACCAGAGCAACTACGAAAGGCGCATCAGAATGAAGGGGAGGGAAACTTCAATTTGGCGACTAGCGCTCCGTTGAATTACTTAAACTCTCTCAGTCTGCCTGAAACGGTGCTCAGCAGAAGCTGCATCTCCTTTGTTTTCCTTTTCCTATGTTTATTTAAGTATCGGACCAATGGAAAATAAACGGACACGCGGAAGAAAGCGACTCAATGACACTGGATACAAACGGCGTTTCAGACAGTGATCATCCGATGCTCTGAGGTCCAAAGTGTGTCTGCTGAAAAGAAACAAGCGTTTATCATCAACTTACAAGCTGTGATACTCTAACAAGCTCGGATATGTAATGAAATATACAGTTTTACGACGGTATTTTTTCCATTTTCATATGTCAAACCTTGTATTCGTTTCATGTCCGATATGAAAGGGCAGGTTATCAAGGTATTGAGGTAAATATGATGCACTTTAAACTTTGTTTACATTGATGCTGATGAGATTTAGTATTTCTTCATCTGTTTCTTGCCTTTTAATAGTGAATTCAGCACTGGAAAGTCTTGTTTACTAATGATGGATTGACATAGGTAGCACTGAAGATGGGAAGACTGTATCATATGGAGTTTGGGAATGTCCAGTGATTTGGGAATGATGAACAACGGACCCACTATCGTCTATGAATGGCTGAAAACCCTCCAGCTGTGTCAGTATGTGGAGTCCTTTGTTGATAATGGGTATGATGACCTGGAGGTGTGCAAACAGATAGGAGACCCTGACCTGGACGCCATCGGGGTCATCACACCACACCACCGGGAAAAGGTTCTCCGGGCCGTGGAGAGACTCCGAGATGAAGACAAGAAGGTGTCACCAGGGCTGTATTTCACACTAGAACCCCTTCCACATGGCACATATCCGAACACAGCTCAAATTAGTGACTGCAAACAGAAATGCACCAAGTCATGGGTCAATTCTACCTGGGACAAGCCCAGGATTGGACTCTCCAATGACTTCAAAGCACTTGAGAACCACAAGGAGCCGGTGGTGTATCCTAAACTCAAGCTGAAGATAATGATAAGGGATAAGCTGGTGAAGGATGGAATAGACCTGAGCGAAATGCCCTACTCGTATAAGGTGAGTGCTAACCTTTATGTCATTATTGTTATCACCTGAAAATGTTTGCACAATCTCTTTGTTTTGCAGCGGAGATATTGACATTTTATTCCTGCCTTGAAAGGTTACCCGTTGGCTTGAAATTTACCCACCTGTTGTGTGTGTGTTTAGTCTCATTTTTGGGGTAATAAACAACCTAGGGAGGCTGTGTCTGCAAAATGTCAACCGTTATTATATTTATTTGTGCGTTATTGGTCAACCGATATGGGGGTTTCTTTTGGTGCCTGATTCAGAAACAGGATGGTTGACTCTATCATGCAATTTAATGACAGCAAATATGATGTACACACAATTACATTATAATATTTACTTTAAATTCACTAAAACTTTTTGCCGATTCTAGGCCGAATTTCCGGTTCTGTTTTTTGACCCATGCTTAAAAGTCCAAATATTGCTTGAATAAGAATTCTGGCTGATATATAGGTCCATCTCGACTGCATCGGAAAAGCCAAGCAGTTGCTTGGAGTGGCGGTGCAGTGAACATGGTATAGTTACTGATTATCATATAGTTTTGGATGGATAAATTGCATGTTTACATAGGTTGATCTCAATCTAAAGAAAGGAGCAGTATGTGATATGATGCAAAGGTGTGCATCATTTATTTTGACATGTAGAGATGCATGGGAAATGTTGTTAATCAAACTGCTGAGTAATCCTAATCTTGTTGGTCTAGTGTAGCATTGAAGTTCATGTTGTGGCATGCTTGATGCTTCCCAAGACAGATGATTTTATCCGTCCGGAGACGTTGAATTATTAGACAACCTTAATTGAAGTCGTTATTCATTAGTGCACTCTGGGGCTTTGAGAGCAGGCGAGTCTCGGCTTTAATCGATAACCCAGAGAACAAGAACTGTAATCCATTATCTACACTGAATGTTATTAAAAGAGTGATTTACTGTACAGTTAACATCATCTGAAGGTTAAGAGCTTTTAAATAATAGGCAGGCTAATGCAATGTATGTTTAAGGTTTTAGAAACATTTCCTCAAGTAATTGCACTTGGCTTTTTTACGTGATCAGATTTGGACTTATAAAAGTGATGTTTTGGACATTGAATAGCAATTAGGGGCCGTTGGCTTAGCAGAATAACTTAAGTGATTCATTCAAATGATTTAATTGTGCAATCATGGATTAAACCGTATAAAGGATAAACAAATGCTTGTAATGTTTGATCATTTCAAACATTTTCCGTATATTTGGCTTGTTTTCCAGTAAATCCTTACAACTAGATGTATTTACTGTAAAGGGAAAATTGCATATTAACATTTTTCATAACATATATTGTCAATTACACTTTTTTTTAACCTATTATGAAAATAGTTTTTCCTTGTTTTTACATAATTCTAACACAATTTAGTGATATTCTTGCTTAAAACAATAAAGAAAATTAAACTTAATTCAAGATATGTTCCTTCACAAGGTAGTCTTTTTATTGTACACAATTGTGATGTTTTTACTGGAAAACAAGACAAAAATACCGATTAAGAAAATGGGTCACATTTACTAATAATTGTGTGGATTTTTCGTATTTATACGCACGAGACGAAAACTTTCCACATAATTCGCAATACGTGCATGCATACGCACATGAATTTGTTCTTAACCTCGTTTAAATGTCAATGAATTTGGAGTATTCTAAGGGGGGCGTTTATACACCATTTTCAACTAAAAACTGAAAACTTTTTATGCGTTTTGCTCGTTCATTTACTGTACACGTCAACGGCATTTTGGGGGCCTGAAAATGCAAACTTTTGAAAACGGTTTCAAAGTGCATGTTTTTGAAAACGATACCGTTATTGTCTCCGTGTAAACTACAAAAACGCAAAATTGTGAAAACGATGATGTCATGCGCATGCATATTATGTGTTCAGTCTATAGGAGTGTAGTGTTTCTTTACAAAGTGACATCGCCAACTACTGGCCTGGCAGCGGAAAACAGCGTTTTAATTGTTTTCGCGGATCCGTGTGAACGGGGATCGTTTTGACAACTTTGTTGTCTGTACGCGAAAAACGCAAAGGTAAGACTTTTCTGTTTTTAGTACATTGTTGTCGTGTAAACGTACCCTAAATGAGCGAGGTTAGTATTTTGCATAAAGCACACCCAAACCATGTCCATATAAGGGCTTTCTGCACACTTTCCTTTCGTCGCTCGCAGCAAACATGACGCACTCTAAAGATGCTTTCTCATCTGAAAAGATGCAGCAAAAAAGAAAGATCCTCGAGCAATGCCAAGTTTGCCAGTCCTCAAAACAAGTTCAAACACAATTAACACCTTTAATACAGATCCAGATTACAGACCTCTGATTAGCCAGCTGCACATGCGCGAAAATACATCTTTATGGAGAAGAAACTCTCAGCTCGATATATGATGAAATATGTATAAAATATGTGATTTTCTGCGTATGTGTGGTTTCAGTTGTTTCTTACATTTTTTTTTTCATAAATTTAGAACGAAACTTATAGATGAATCGTGATTTGTTTGTAAAAACATTAATACGCTGATTTCACGCACAAAATCATTTGGTGAAAGAGAACTATTGTTTTTTGCAGTAGGCATGTTTCCACCAGAGAGTCCCACATTTTAATCATAAGTAACAATTCTAAAAAAAAAAAAGAATTTTATTGTAATGCATTTTTCCTCCTCAAATCAGTATATATGATAAACAGTCTTCATTAGCATACAGGGACTCATTCAGCGGCGTATCAACCTGTAGCAGTGCGGCTCTCTGAACGGTTGGTTGTCATGCCTCTGCGCTGAGCTGTCACTGGACTCCACCGCCGCTTCTGTTCTCGTCCGAGTCGAGTTTCCATTATGCCATCTTATCAGCACATTTATCAGTGACGAGTCTCTGGTGACAGATGGCTTCATCGTGCTTTGAGCTTAGAGAGCCATTTAATGTCTCATGTGATGCCAAAGTCCTCATTATCATTACTGCCATTTGCATTTGTAAAGAGTGCCCCACTTTTAAAATGTTTTCTCTTGCTTCCTTGGTTTCACGGTATGTGAACTGCTGCCTCCCAAATTGTCTTGCAAATTGAGTTGCATTTATGCTGCAACTAACAACGTAGTGCGCTCGAACGAGCTTGTTTTAAACATGTGTTTGTGGTTTTCCAGACTTAGCATATTCATGGACTGAGAATAATTTGAAGCTATTGCAGTTAACATCACATATAGGGCTTAAACGAATAGTTCACCCCAAATGGTTTACTTACTCTAGTTGTGCAAACACAAAAAAATGTTTTTTTCTTTTGAAGAATATTCTTCCAGATCTTTTTACAACAACAGTTCATACTGGTGACTGTAATCATATGACAAATCTTATTTCTGTCCTTGGTTAAAAATTGTCTTAAGAAGTCTTGCCAGGTTTGACCTGGTCCTTGCATGTGTCATAAATACAATGATTATGTGGAATGAAAAATGACATTTGAAAACTATTGTTGTGAATATGTTCATTAAACGAGGTCTTTAAATATTGTTCTAAACCTCAAACAAAGCTATTGCTTTATCAAAATTACCGACTTTGGTGCCAAGTCGGTACTGAAATTTTAAAAATGTGACGATACCAGCATTTCCCCCTAGCATTTTGAGCACTGTTGAGCGGATTCTCAAACGCCTCTGATTGGCCATTGTGTTCACATGCTCAACAGATAAGTCTGTGATTGGCTACAATGATCAACGCAACGGGAGCGTTTGAAAGCAGGCCTCTTTCAGATGCTCTTGTGTGTATCTTTGTAAGCGCTCGGTGAAGAGCATCAAAGATGTCTATTTTGCAACGTTTTTGAAGCGTTGATGATCGTTGTAGCCAATCACAGACATATCTGATGAGCACGTGAACACAAAGGCCAATCAGAGGTGTTTACGAGTCCACTTAACAGCACTCAAAATGCTGGGGGGAAATGCTGGTATCATCACATTTTTAAAATTTCAGTACTGACTTGGTACTGATGTCGGTACTTTTGACAACACTACTTAGAATATAGTGCACTAGTCATAAGAGCTCCTTTATGATATTTTTATGGTACATTTTTTTATTTGACAGATGTGGTCACTAGTGTTGCAAAAGTACCGACTTCGATACCAAGTTGGTACTGAAATTTAAAAAATTTGACACTTTGTTGTTCGGATTCTTAAACACTTCTGATAGGCCATTGTGTTCACACGCTCATCCGATATGTCTGTGATTGGCTACATTGAGCAACCTTCAAAAACATGCTGTAAATAGTAGGGCTGGCGCCGCTTTCAGCTAGTTTATTTCACTGTTCTGTAGTTTATTAAAAGTTTATTCATTCTGAACGTGTCGCGTGTCCATATTGCGCCAAATGCGACTGCACTCCCTTGGGTCCGCAGCAACACTTGTTACACTGCCTTTATTAGAGAAGAATATGTTCAGCCCCCTCCCTCCGAAGCTTCGAATATTCGAATATTCGGTGTTGATTACTACCGAAGCTTCGAAGCTCAAAAAAAAATTTGTTTTTTAATTATTCGGACCAACCCTAGTAAATAGACATCAATGACACTCTTCACAGAGCACTTAAGGCAGGAACACACCAAGCCGACGGTCGGCCGTCAGGCAGTTTTTGTTTATCGGCAGACTAAGTTTTCTCAGTGTGTTGGTCCTCGTCGGCTTTTTTTCAGCCGATTCAACATGTTGAATCGTCGTCGGAGCTCGTCGGTCCGTCGGGCCAACTGATCATTCTGATTGGCTGTTCAGCTACTGCCACCTGCCTGTACCTGCTGGTACAGAAAGGCATTTCATCATACACAGGCGCCGAACGGACGTGCTACTTGGCCGTCGGCTGTCGAGCATCGGTTTGGTGTGTCAGGGCAACTTTGGACCCAGACGCTGCTGACGTGAGCCAACCCCGCAGTCTGCTTTCGTCGCCACTAGTTCGTCGGCTTGGTGTGTTCCTGCCTTTACACAGATATACATGGGAGCGTTTGAAAGCAGGCATCTATCAGCAGACTGGTCCGCTGATGGATGCCCGCTTTCAAACACTCCTGCTTTCAAAACGCTTTCAAATTCAAACACTTCTGTGTGCTTTCAAACGCTCCCGTGAGTTGATCATTGTAGCCAATCACAGACATATCTGATGAGCGGATGAACACAATGGCCAATCAGAAGTGTTTACGAATCTGCTCAACAGCGCTCAAAACTTGGTATTGGAGTTCATACTTTTGACAACACTAGTGGTCACTGTGATGAGCAGGGCGGGCGAGAGCCCTGAGAGATTCGAGACCGGTGCAACTCGCAGCTGACGCTCGTTAACACTCGCGCCGTTCCCTCACGGCTCTCGCCTGCCCTGCTCGTCACAGTCACTATGAACTGTGAGTGAAATGTCTCAAAAAATTCACCTTTTGTATGCTATGGAATGACAAAGTGAGTAGAATCACATTTTGAGTGAACTTGTACCTCAACATTTGTGTCGGGTGGAGTAGATTATCTCTTCCAGAAGAAAATCTACTGATTTTTCCAGCTTGTTTTGTATCAAGGCAGAACATGAGACGTCCAGCCACCGTTTAGTCTGTTTGGATATGTCTTGGCAGTAGTAACTTGATTGTAAATGCTGCATTACGAATAGATGTGCTTTGCTGGCATATGCTTGGATGAAATGTTCTTTTCCAAACTAGTCTTTCCAAAAAAGCTTGTGTAACCAAAGCGTGTGTCAAAACAGATGAATCCTGTCTGGTCAGGGTGAGCAGGTCCTTGTGGCATGTGGCAAGAGGGATCAAGGCATCAATTGCATATTCTTTCTGGCTTCATTAGTGAGTCAGAAGGAGCCTGTCTCTTTACATTACGAAGCAGCGTCCTGATTTTTATTCTATAAGGCACACTTTTAACTTGAGGTTGAAGTGCTGTTATGCAACTATGCTTTAGGAAAATGCTCAGGTTGATCTCACCTCTAACCCTAATGTGCTTGAATGCATAACTCATCCCTCACCTTTTGGATAGAAATGACTCCTCAAATTGTCTGGCTTGTTGACGTGCTGTTTTGCTTTCTGAACTATTGTTGAAACTATATTTTCTGACAAAGCCACTAATCTGGTTAAGCTGTATTTTGGAGCTTTGTTGTTTTGGCTTTTCAGATCTTGTTTTTGGGTCCATGTGGGCTGTCGGCATGCTGGGCTGTTGCTAAATCGCTTTTATGCATCATATGTAAGCCGAGTTAGGAAACGCCTTACACTGGGGCTTAAAACTAATTTAAGGCATCAATTTTCCTGCCATAAAACATGTGGGGACAGTTTTACACATTTAAATTAGTTTTTACTGCCCGAAAAATTAGTTTAAGGTCAACGTGAAACAGCATTCACAATCTGTTTTACTTCTTCAGTGAGACTGATTTCTGAATTAAATTCATTAAGGGGGAAAAAATAGAGCTGGACTTTATTTAATCAAGTATTTAAATTTATGTAGTAGGTCATTAGGGGCTGTAAAACAATACAGATTCCTCATCAATCATCTACTTTTTTTTTGTTCATCATAGAAGTGGCATTTTGGAGCTTGACAGACACAGTTACTGTTATTAAATGCAACTTGATTTGCTTATTTTGTGTTCAACAAAGAATTGCAAAGCTTTCAAACGACACAGGGTGAGTAACTGATGACAGAACTTTCATTTTGAATTGATTTTTTTGATCATATAGGCTAATAAAAGTCTGCATTTTCTTAGGATGGAAGAAACTGGAGCCACTGGATAATGTTCATGAAAGATTCAGGCACAAACTGTAAAGTGCAGCATTCTGGAAAGCACAGCTGACCTTTTATTAGATCTGAGCAAAGGGTTTTTGTGATTTTGAACATTTCTCTCAGGTTTCTGTCTGGCAGCGGCCACAGAGACATTTTAGAAGTTTCCTCGAATGGCCCGTCCTTTCAGAACAAACTACATCATGTTTTAGAGTCATATTTTGTATTACTTTGCTGTTTTTAAATCCGAGTGAATCTGTTCTCTTGTCAGTTTTAAGCTGGGATATAGAACAGACAGAGTGGGCATCAGAGATGTGTTTTCTGAACAAGTCTGACAGACTTGTGTGGAGGGACATCAGAGCTCTGTTGAGGAGATTTTGCATCTAAGTTTCTTTTTTTTTAACAAACCCCTTACCCTTTAGTACTGCATTTTTGCACTGCATTCATCCCACATTGAACTACAGACTTTTCACTCCTTAATTTCTGAGCTCATACATGGTTTTTATTGCCTCTCTGGATGGAGATGCGTTGTGATCTCTGGGTGACCCGAGGGTGAGGGGTTATCCAGTCTCACAGCTGTGACCCGAACGCTTTAAGATTTTGGATTTTGAAGGATTACCACCCAATATGAGCATCGTTTCACATGAACTTGTGGCCTTAGAACAACAGCAGCGCTTTAGACCCACTTAGACGTCTGATTGGTCATTATAGTGCTGTTTTTATTAAGTCTGAAGATGGCGTGAAGTAGAAGCTAGTCAACTTTCCTTGTGCAGTAGTTGAATTAGTCTCAACAGTATTGTCAGTGGTTCAAAGTCACATTTGGTTCCTGATGCATGTGAAAGCTGAGTGATCCCAAATAAACATACTTCTGAAAATCTGATCTTCTGATTTGCATTTGATTTGATTTGCCAAAACAAGTTAGTATTTTAAAACACAAATGCACAGTGCACAAATGCAACCATTGACGTTCCTAGTACTTGACTATAATATCTAACCGTTATCATTAGGCAGATCAGATGACCTCCCCTTTCTGAACTCCCATTGGTCTTCACATCACTGCACATTTGCATAATATCTGCTCAACTTTGTTTCATCATCAGCAGTGGTTTCTGATGTTCATGACAACCCAGGCTTATTGGAAATACTACTTACATATATTTCTGCAAAACTTCTAAAACATACTTATACATATAATTCAATGCACTTTCCAGCTGAAATGAACACAAATTCTGATTACAGGGGCAGATTATTGATTAATAAAGAATTTCGCATGGTTCCTTGCACAATAATATATTATGATCTCAAACAATGAGATGTCACCGCCACAGGCACTTTTTTCCATCCTAATTGTTTAGTTATCTTCAGTTTTGCCACATATCAACCACGTGTTTGCTTAAGGAATTTTTGCAAAGGCCTGCTCTGGATATGGCTTGGGTTATGCTGGTACCCAAGTACTACAATTATGACCAAAAATAGAATCCAAATGTACAGTCATCACATCAACGCTGGAGAAGAGTAAAGATTATAGGCTAATTTGTAGTACATACTCTACATCAAATTGATGTTGATGGACCATCTTTGATGGATGTAACAGGTCCAAAGGCATTCTGGGCAATTGTGATGTGCCATTTGATGGTGGCTGTCTATTTCATTGTCTGCTTCATCGCACAATCAATCTCCCTCCGTCTTTCTGCATGGATGCTTTGAACAGGCACGCACTGTGTTACGGTTTTACTGTGTTAGTAGAACAGTTAATATAATAAAGGATTGTTGTAAATGACCTAACAGCTCAAGCTTGAGTGGATGTGTTTGATCGAAATATGACAGACCCTCAGTTCAGTGTGTTATGATACCAGGCAATTTCATAATGTTCCTTAGGACCAAAATGATATGTCACAGTATAAGTAATTTAATGTCGGTATTAAAAAAGAGAAAAATGTTTTTTGGAATACCAAACTTTAAATTGTGAAATAGCCCATTTTTGAAGTTTAAATGATAGAGCATTTGTATATGGTCATACAGCCCAGTTCTACAGTGAGTGAGTAGATTTGATTGTTTCCAAACACTAAAGCTACTTTAATCTCTCTTTGGACAATAATTCCATTGAAGGGATTGAATTTTAAGTCTATGTATTTTGTTCTCTAAAACACTGAGCATGTTTAAAGTACACATGAAATCAAAATTGACCTTTTTTTACTTTGTTAATGCATATTACTAGTCTTGTGGTAAACAATGAATCTGTGCAAGTTAAAACACAGAAAAAAATTGTTTTGTCGCGGTAATCTTTAATCAAAATCTGAAAAGTTAGTTCCGGTCTGGAAATGCGTTCCTTCTCTTATAACGTCAGTTTGACGGCTTGGGTTGAAAACGCGTAAACCACTCCTCTGCAACCATTCGTCTGCTATGAGTGAGAGATGGAGAGGAGGAGTGCTAAAGTAAAACTCTGCCCTCTGTTCAATATTCCGTTTCACTTGGAAATACGTCACAACACTGGAGAAAAAGTCGTTTGCAACTTCCGGTTCACACCGACTTTACATTTGTTCAGTTTGAATACACTAAACATGCGCTATGTAAGTTATGAATGTTGTGCACACCTTTTGGTGAGTAATTGTTCAGAGGCAGGGTCATTTTGCTCCATGTTCAGCATCTGTTTTAGGTTTTTTGTGAGTAGACAGACGGGTTGGAGATCCTCTTTAATGCCGAGCAAACACAGCTGTGTCGTTGTGTTACTGGCTGGCTGCTCAGAAGAGCTCTTCAACACGAGAGTCGCTATTTAACAACCCTCAAACATCTATACATTTGTACTACACACAACAAAATCAAAAACCATTTTACATTTTCTTTTAATCAATGTTTCTGCTTTTATTGTGTACACTTAATCAATGGGTGTTTGCTATTGGAAAAAAATAAGATGTGATCAACTTTATCTTCCTTTTTAATTTTGTGTAATAGTCATAGTTTAATTGCTTGTAAAAGTAATAGGCTAAGTCACAAGCTGTGTGCTGAAGTTTAATAATTGGGATAGAAACAGGATAGAACTACAACTAAAAACTTAGCTGATATTGACAGTTTGTCATTTGTAAGTCCCAGTGATCATTATACCAGAGTGGAAGATCATAATAATATGTTATTTTAAGGACTAACACATCCTTTCCACTTGGCTGAAACCTGCTAGTTATCTCCCTTCTGTAGTGACTCTGGTTTCCGCTGGCATTCGGCCATTATATCCGGCGGACGGACACAGCACATCTCTGGCTGTAAAGAGTCAAGAGTTTATCTACTGACAAATCCATCCACTTACAGCTGTGAGTGCTTTAGCACTGTTAAAATGTGACGAAAACAGCTTTCTTTTGAATTTCAAGAGTTAAGATTAAAAGTCAAGATAAAGCTGAAACAGTAGAGCATTACGCTAGCAACACAAAGGCCATGGGTTTGATTCTTTGGGATGCATGAACTGACAACATTTTTTATTTTGAATCAATGCAGTAAATAGCAGATAAAGCATCAGCCAAATGCATAATAATAATATTACATAATATTTTGAGTTTCTGTTGATTGAACCAATTGCCTTCATTGCATTAACTAAAATTTTCAATTTCAATGAACTTAAAATTAAGGCAACCAGGTCACTTACTTTAAGTCAAACCAACAGTTCTTTTTTTACAGTGAATACATTTTACTTGTTAAACTTTTTAACCAGGTGTGAGCTCTACTAAAAAAACATTCACAATTTAATACCATGACAAATTAATCACTGTATAGGCCTATATACTTCTTTTCCCCAGTTTTATCAATATCAATATAAATTTGTGCTGGGAATTTAGCAAAATAAGCTTTATAAATTTTATTTAGCAAAATAAGCTTTATAAAGCATCCATAAATGTAAATTATGTATGTAAATTGTGTGTGTATGTATAATCTGTATGTATTTATATATAAAATATTTACAGTGAAGGTACATTTATTTAGGTACATTAATTAATACAATGAAGGCAATTGGTTCAATCAACAGAAACTCAAAATATTATGTTATTTGAACCACATTAATTATTGAAGTTGATTTGACAAAAGAAAAAAATGTTGTGATAAATCATGAAAATAATTTTTTATGGTGTGCTGTAGTCATTTTTGGTTGGTTTCATTCTTTTAATGTAGCTTTTTCAATCTAGAAACCTAAAGCTTTCGGCATTCAATTTCATTGTCATTTTCGTTAAAAATTCCATGTGTCAAATCTCTTCCCAGTTCTTTTGGGAGCCGCTACAGGTGCTAAATGTGCAATATTCGCCTTTTCTGCTCACATCCAAGGCTCATTTTGTTCAGTGGGATATCAGTCAGTGTTCATTTTACACTCGATATTCCGAAACATAACTCACATGTGATGGAGAAGACAACCCTGCTCAGTGTCTGTAATGTACTTTTCCGCTGAATTCACATGTAAATATTTTCCTTTGTCTCCAAGAGCTGGGGCCCCAGGGAAGTGTCCTGTCATACAAAACCCTCCGATTGGACAAATCCCTGCTGCCACTTCCAAAACAATAGAGCGCTCTGTCATCTGTACTGTACCACCGTCTTTCAGAGAAACCGATCGGCCCGTAGTTTGCGGCTCCTCTTGAGATTATCGAGTGCTTTCAGACAGGAGGTGTCCAGCAGAAGCTAATCTGTGAATGGGGCCCGCGGCCCCTCGGTTCCTCACAGCTGACAG
Source organism: Anabarilius grahami (assembly GCA_003731715.1). Classification (NCBI taxonomy): domain Eukaryota; kingdom Metazoa; phylum Chordata; class Actinopteri; order Cypriniformes; family Xenocyprididae; genus Anabarilius; species Anabarilius grahami. The sequence goes on from RJVU01049301.1 coordinate 2,377,555, forward strand.
CTGTGTGTGTCTTTTCAGAAGGCCGTTTGTGAGATGTAAAGCCATTCTTCACGGAATAATAATGTCAGCCTGAGCTGTTGTCTTTAAGGATTTACCTTCACAGTAATACTTGGCAAAAAGCTAATTTTTAACTAAATTTGCACCATGGGTTCAGTATTTCTGAAGAGTTTTAACTGATTATTTTAATGGTTTTAGTTTTAGTTACCTATAATAACCCTGTCATACACACTCAAAGAAACATCTTTGTACTCTATCAACCACTAAAACAGTGCATATTAATACCATAAGGGGAAATATAAAGTATAGGTGTATCTTTGATGGACTCATATGAGCAATTCTTTTTAATGAATCAGTGAAAATGACTCCTAAATCACTGTTGAACTCATGAGTTATAAGTTTGAAACAGTCTAACGATTACTGAATGTAATCGTTGCACATTTCTGTGAATGTGTGAGACTTCAGATTTATTAGCCGCTAGAGGGAAATAATGAGAAGAATATCAAAGTGCAGTAAACTATAAAAATAAGGTGGATAGGCCCGCGCGAGGCGAGTGCTCTGTTAAAGACCGGATGGAGCGCCGGCGCTCCCATTTACGTGTCTCTCTTTAAAGGTGCTCTATGTAAGTTTTTGACTGTACTAAAGCATTAAAATACCATAATATGTGTGCAGATATTTATTAAACATGCTGAGTTCACATACTCGTTTCTCTGAAAAACATTGCTACAGCCAGTTATTTTACTTTGAAATTTGCGTTCCGTGTCGGAATTTCTGCTTTTGTTTTGGTCTGCGCAAGACCGCACATTGCCAATTAACCCAATAGTATTTCACCACCCCAGGTTGCCAGTTTGCGGAACACACATGCGGCGAATTGCAGCCATGGAAGCCAGCGAACAAACTGGGTCAGAGATCGCAGATTCTACCCGACCTAAAAAGCCTCAGCATCTATCTAAAAATCTCTATGAAAGGGAGCATATTAAAACATGATACCAACTCATCATAAATCAACTAATTATCTTACTCTTACAGTGTGTAACTCTCCTCGTCTTCCAATGACAATTGAGCTTGCTCCTGTTGAGCGTCTTCAAACTGGCAACCCGCGAGAGCGTCGAGTCTGAGGAGGAGGGGCGGTGCAAACATTATTTTGAATTTGGACTGCAGTACCCATTTCAACCACTAGCTATCATTCTTACATAGAGCACCTTTAAGAGGCAATAAAAACTGAACTCATATAGGTAGCACAAAAATTCTTTTTTCATACAAAACCAGAGACTTTACACGTTCAGATCAAGCCACTAACATGCTTCTGCTGCGTTGTTTTCACCCTCTAATGAGTCTGAGTAATATGCGTTTACAACAAAAACGGCACAGCCGCTAACTGAATACAAATATGTAGATTTCACGTGCTCATAACTTCATGAAAAATGCAACGATCATAGAAAATGGCACATCATTATTTAAAGCAGATTCTCACGATTAATCACGAATGAACCCAAAATCATTCTGTGAGTAATATCTTGTGATCAACATAATATATTGCGTTGATCACAAGATATTACTCACGGAATGATTTAACATACTTGGCTAAAAACATGTCTCTCATCTTTCCGGGATGCAGTGTGTATCCAGTGTTCCCGGACCCATCCATGTTCGTTTTCCAATGTGGAATAACACACAATAGGTATCATCTTAAAGCTTAGAATCTCATCTTTTTAATGCATCTAACCATTTTGAAAAACTCCTAACGAGTACTGAGAAGTGCCTCTAAACCGGAGTTTACCGCCCGTGGGCGCCATCTGGCTGCGAAAAAATGAATATTCAACTACTTTATGCTATCACCACAAAATTTGAACCAGATGCAGCTCACATGTAGGAAAGCATCACCAAAAAAAGAATTTTTCTCCGATCTTATTGCTTTCCTGAGTTATTCCATGTCAAATAAAAAAAAAGAAATGTATATGTATAGTTTTTTTTGTCTTTTATCAGCAGTTTCTCAGCATGAAAATGTCAAAATGTAATTTATATTTTCTAAAAAACTTTTTTTTTAAACTTTTCTATCAAATGTTCTATCCTTGCTACAATTTTGGAGTTATGAGTCTATACTTTTGTGTATGTCGCTCAGAAAAAAACCCTCTAAAAAAGCCTTCAGGTCTTAATGCGTATGTGCGCAGGCGCGTAGTCTTGCTTTACAAAGTGACATCGCCAACTACTTGTCTGGCATGTGTAATACAGCGTTTTTAGTCGTTTGTGCGGATCTGTGTGAACGGGGATAGTTTTGATAACGTTATCATCTGTACAAAGAAAAAACTTTTCTGTTTTTAGTGCATCGTTGTAAACATACCCTATAAGCACATTAAGCCTCAAAAGACACACTGTTCCCTAGGCACCTTTCTGTCCGCGTGCTCCGAGATAGAGCGGAACGCGCATAAGCAAAGTATACTGTGGGCTTCCGATACGAACCTAAATGGTCAAATAACACACAAAAATGCTGAAATGCCATTTTGCCGATTATCTCTGTAAACACAGTTGGTTATGTCTTAAATGAATGTAAACAATTCAGAAAGAAAACGCATGTGTATTGGATTCTTGCTTCTCTTAAAGTGAGAGTAGCCTAATACATCTGCTGGAGTCATTAATGTTAATCAAACAACAAAAGACAGCGGTAAAATCACTCACTGCTCCTGTGTTGTTTTAATAAGGATTAGTCTATATTTAATGTGTACAGCAATGTTATTTTACATTTGATTACTTTGTTCAATTTCTGTTATCTAAATACCACTGTTGGTACATCTTCTTAAAAAACCTAAAGCATTTTTGTTCTTTTGTATTCATTTGTCGGTTTTGTTTGTAATTCATTTCTTTGTTCTTATTGTATTGCTGACTGTTTACTTGCCATCTATAACTGTTTTGAGGACCTTTTACTTACATTAGTTAACCTAGAATTAGTTTCCATAATTGTGACATTTCGCTGATATTTAAAATACTCATATCATGAATCATATCATATCTCCCACCAGTAATCTTGTTAAATAATCGTGATTACAATATTGACCAAAATAATCGTGATTATGATTTTTGTAGGGCCCTAAGAAATCGGTTTTATTTTTTTCCCAAATTCCATTTTATTTTATTTTTTCCAAATTCAGTTTTTTTCTGTTTAAGTTTTTTTGGATTCCGTATTTTTNNTCCGTATTTTTTTCCCGTTTTAATTGTTCTGGACTCCATTTTAATGGTTAAATTAAAGTTTAGTAATCAAAAAGCATGTCTAATTAATTGAAATCATGAAGCTTATACAATTTAACAACAATTTTATTAAAAGTTTAACAAATTATATTTTTTAAAATACGTTTTATTTTTTACTTATATACATTTATGTTTTATTTATATAAGTTTTACATAAAAACAACAAAATGTATTATTATTATTATTATTATTATTTTTAAATAATTTATTTTTTCCAGAAATTCTGTGTTCAGAAATTCTATTTAAATTTTTCTGGCAATCAAATGAAGGCATTAAACATTTAATTTATCTTTTATTCATATAAAATTAAACTTTTTTTTGTCAAACAAAGTGCTGTACAACAGAGTTTTATTCTTAAAATTAAAACATGGAAGAAAAGTTGTGGTTATTCCTTAAAGGATTAGTCCACTTTTAAATAAACTTTTCCTGATAATTTACTTACCCCCATGTCATCTAAGATGTCCATGTCTTTCTTTCTTCAGTCGAAAAGAAATTAAAGTTTTTGATGAAAACATTCCAGGATTTTTCTCCTTATAGTAGACTTCAATGGGCACCCAACAGTTGAAGGTCAAAATTAGTTTCACTGCAGCTTCAAATTGTTTAAAATGATCCCAGATGAGAAATAAGGGTCTTATCTAGTGAAACCATCGCTCATTTTCTGAAAAAAATGGAAAATTATATAAGTTTTAACCTTAAATGCTCATCTTGAACTGCTTTGAGTTTCTGTGTGTTTATGATATGACAAATAGTTTTTCTCAAATGAAACGGTAAAATGCTCTTGAAGTGACTCTCAGAGTGGCTCTGGAGATGAAGTTCATACATTCATGTCCTCATATAGTGAGGCAGCAGAGGCTGAAAACACAGCGAGCATCGCTTCAGTGTGTTTGTGGAAAATGAAAGCGCGTGTCTGCGCCATTCATTCACACAGAGACACGCAGATTTGACTTTCTGCTGCTTAATATTCACAGATACTAGTCTATATCGCAAATTGATTTAAGTGTACTAACCTACTTTTTATGCATTCATCAAAAATTTGACGACATTCCATGATATTCCGCATTATACATTCAATTCTGTTTTTATGACTGTATTCCGCGATGCCGTCTGCGTTTTCTGGATCGTGGAAATCATAGGGCCCTGTTTTTGCCATAATGGAGCAACCCCTAAATGAGAACAGAGTTACATTACTAAAATGTTACCGTATTGTTTTGTTGAGTATAAAGTTATTGTTTTCAGAGATGCTTCCATTCACAATTTCTTTAGTGCGTTTGTGAAATAAGAACCAGAATTCCTTGCAATTCGTATGAATGTCATATCACTTGGAATTTTTCTGCATATCTGGCATTTACAAGCATGTCATTTGACACTCTGTGGTGGTTTTTGATCTGTTAGAAGTTCTCTTTTCTAAATGGTTTACACTGTGTCTGCAGTGAGCGTTTGCACTCTCACACCTTACTCCGATTTACGGCTGCTTCCTTCACATCAGCGCTGTGGCGGCTTGAAGGAGAGAAAGTAATCAGCTTTGTCCAACACTTCTCCCTCACACCTCTTACTCTGTGAGGGATCAGTGGAGAGGTGATCTGATCCCGGCCCTGCGATTGTGCGTTTTTGTTCTGGGGGGGGGATGTGCACTTGCACATCTTAGCCGGCTCATATGTTTCCATCCCGCTGGTTAGGCAACGTAACCATGACAACGCAAATGCCTGGGGTCTCTGTATGATTTCGCTCGAAGGCGGGCAGAATGTGCAGCCATAATGTGGCCACGATTTCTCTTGCTGGGATGGACATAACAATCCCTTTGGTTGTGGGATGTGCACATTGCATGACCGTCCCGTTGAGACCTGTTTCTTGGCACAAAGAAATTTTCCATAAGATGGGACTCTCCTCTAAATTGTTTGAGTTGTGCTTTCTAGTTATCTAAATAAGGTCATGCCAGAGACTTTTGTTGCTTTGGTGTGGTAAACCGATGTGTTACTGATCTAAAAACTAGGCTGACAAATGGTTGATATAATTGAATATACATGCAATACAATTCCAAATGAGAACTTTGAAGACAAAAAGACGATTATTTTCCAATAGCAATCCTATCATTAGATTTTAAACTGGATTAATGGGTTTATCAACTAACCAGCCACGTTATTGACTATTTTTTATTCTCAAAATGGCCAGATATCAAGTTTTCTTACTTAGTATTTATGTCTTATTTTGCAGTTCAAATATATAAATATTTTTAAATTCAACATTTACTTGAGATGCAAAATAGTGTAAGATAAAATAAACAAATTGATTAAAATAATAAAAAATTAAAATGAAGAAATCAGGAAAAATAAACTTGTTTTCACTTTGAATTAAGTTTTTTCTCTTGTCTCATTGGCAGATATTTTCCTTATTTTAAGCATAAATCTCACTTCTCAGAAAACAACATATTGCATCTCAAATAAATATATCTTTATTAAAGAATGATTAGATATTTGTATTGCAAAGCAAGACAAAAATAATTAGGAGGAAAATTACCTTTTGCTGTGTGCTGGTTGGTTTATCATTGATTGATTTTATATAAAACAAATTATAATCACTACAAGCTAACCCTAATTTTGCATTTTCAGAATTTAAAAAAAATCGTCTACTTATGGCTCAGTTGCAGTCTGCTTTAAAAACGGAACCTACTTCTCAACCCTAGTAAACACACGTTCCTTGTGCAATCAAATTCCCAAATGGGAGCTCAAGATGGGAAAATTGAGCCGTCTGGCGGGCATACGAGCCTGTCTCGCACCTCTACACAACACACAGCACTCTTAGCCCACCACCTGTCCTCTGTTCACCTCCACACACACACACACTAAAGGAAACAAAAACCTTATTCCCGCATCCATATATATTTCCTCATCCTTTGTCCCAATTTTGTCACATTTCCTGACACATACGTTGAAATGTTGCTTGTAGGACATGCTCAGTATTGAGCGAGAGGGAGCAGCAATGTTCTTTTCATGTACATTTTGTCTCTTGAGACCACAGGCGATGTGAAGATATAGGTTAAAAGAAAAGTTGTGCATCTCTATCTGTTGCAGTTCTGCAAAGCTGAACGTTAGCAAAATGGAAGTTGTTTGATAAATTGTACTTCATTGGATAAGCAGCACGAATGACAGACCAGTATATCTTCATGGATCATGTGGGAAGACAAGCTTTATAGAGCGCTACAGTCGGGGTCCGGAAGTTAAAATCCCATGCATTTTCTCCATAGAGAAATTGATTTTCAGTGGTAATGAATGACCCTTTCAAGACGTGTTGTACGACTGTGAAGTTATGGTTAAGCCATAGGTTATTAATATCAAAGACTTCAGATATACAAAGACGGCGCACTCATATTACTATAAATGAATGGGAAAAAGTGCAATTCACAATATGGTGGAATAAGTCCCGCCATCTAAATAAAAGAGCCAATCTCTAATAGTGCAACAGTGCCTGCCCCTTTTTCCAGCAGCGCTGGTTCTGAAAGTATTTTTTTCATTCATTTTTATTTTAAAATAGTCTTTGTTAAAGAGTTATAAACCATGAACCAAGCCAACCAGCTACAAGGTGAATCACAACACTACAAATTTGAAGGAAAAAAGTTGTTGAAAATCGGACAAAAAGAGAAAGGAACAGGACTGTGAGGGGAAAGAACTACAATCCAGTGAAGCATTACGAATAGCATAATTAAATTAAAAACAATGGAGAAATATAAAACTACTCATTTACAAATGTTCATTATATGTATGACATATAATATAACATAAAATATACATATAACATATATATACATATATACACTACCGTTCAAATGTTTGGGATCGGTACGATTTTTTATGTTTTTAAAAGAAGTTTCGTCTGCTAACCAAGACTGCATTTATTTAATTAAAAATACAGTAAAAACAGGAATATTGTGAAATATTATTACAATTTAAAATAACTTTTCTATTTGAAAATATTTGAAAATATAATTTATTCTTGTGTTGGCAAAGCTGAATTTTCAGCATCATTACTCCAGTCTTCAGTGTCACATGACCCTTCAGAAATCATTCTAATATGCTGATTTGCTGCTCCAGAAACATTTATTGTGTACAATTGTACAAAATATTTGAGTACAATATTTTTTTTCAGGATTCTTTGATGAATAGAAAGTTCAAAAGAACAGCATTTATTTGAAATATAATCTTTTGTAACATAATAAATGTCTTTACTGTCACTTTTGAATGATTTAATGCATCCCTGTTAAATTAAAGTATTCATTTCTTTCATTTCTTTTCAAAAAAATGTAAATAAAAATTCTTACTGTCCCCAAACTTTTGAACGGTAGTGTATAATGTTACAAAAGCTTTGTATTTCAGATAAATGCTGTTCTTTTGAACTTTTTATTAATCAAGGAATCCTGAAAAAAAAGTACACAACTGTTTTCAACATTGATAATAATCAGAAATGTTTCTTGAGCATCAAATCATCATATTAGAATGATTTCTGAAGGATCATGTGACATTGAAGACTGGAGTAATGATGCTGAAAATTCAACTTTACCATCACAGGAAGAAATTACTTTGTAAAATATATTAAAATAGAAAACAGTTATTTTAAATTGTAATAATATTTCAAAATATTCCTGTTTTTACTGTATTTTTAATTAAATAAATGCAGTCTTGGTTAGCAGACGAAACTTCTTTTAAAAACATTAAAAATCGTACCGATCCCAAACTTTTGAACGGTAGTGTGTATATATATATATATATGATACGAACATTTCAGTATTTTGAGAGCGTCGACTCATTCTCATACTCTGATTGGTGACATTTTCTGTACAGCATCATGGGTAATGTAGTTTTCACCAGGAATTCCACTTTTAAACACGATTATTATTTAAAAAATAAGCTGAAATAATGCAGGCTGACCGCTTCGGCAGAAGCAAATACCTGTCTCTAAAAGTTTATAAGTTATCGTTCAAAATCAATTTCCTTATGGAGAAAATTAATGGAGTTTTTACTTCCGGACCCCGACCTTTGCACTCTATTAGTAAAGTCATTGTGTCACTGTAGCTGCCGTTAGAAGCTCCGGTTGTTATAGAAACAGTCACTGTTCTGAGATGCGCACATGGGACTGTTCATATGCATTGGCTGGTCCAGCCTGAAAAATGCAGTTTTTGTTATGAATTGAGAGTTAAGAGACAAAATTTATGAGACAGCTGTCAGATTTCATTGGTTATTTCAAAAAATGAAATTTAATCATAACCTTGGTGAACATCTTTGGAGAATTTGATAGTATTTGCATGACTGAAATAGCTGCCTGAATTTCAAAGATGGCCGCCGAGTGAAATGACTTGCCTTAAAGCAACTTTGGTAATATTTAAACTTTGATTGTAAAATACAGGGTTTAATTTCTGAATTCAAATATCATATTGTCAATAGTTTTACACTGTCTAATTTAAAGGGTTAGTTCACCCAAAAATGAAAATAATGTCATTTATTACTCACCCTCATGTCGTTCCACACCCGTAAGACCTTCGTTAATCTTCAGAACACAAATTAAGATATTTTAGTTAATCCGATGGCTCAGTGAGGCCTTCATAGCCAGCGATGACATTTCCTCTCTCAAGATCCATTAATGTACAAAAAACATATTTAAATCAGTTCATGTGACTACAGTGGTTCATTATTAATATTACAAAGCGACGAGAATATTTTTGGTGCGCCAAAAAAACAAAATAACGACTTATATAGTGATGGCCGATTTCAAAACACTGCTTCAGGAAGCTTCGGAGCATAATGAATCAGTATAACAAGCTTCAGTAAACAACTGTGTGTGATTTCATAATGTCAGCATTATTCTAAAGCCACCGTGTCTCTGACCTTAATCTCCAGAGGGGAAATGAGGTCTTATAATGGGTTACCAGATGTGATAAAAGACTTAATAGTGAAGGATTAATCTATATAAACAAAATGATGTCTCTCTGCGAGCAGACAGGCATCTTATTTAAGTCTGTTTTAAAGCTTACTGAAGCACTCACTTTGTGAAGGTCACTTTCACAGCCTCGCTGAATGGATTACCGCACCATAACCCATGAGGCCGCATCATAACCCGTGAACATCCTCCTCTCCCCCTGCTTGGATGTTCACAAATCAGGCATTTTCTGTGGCCATTCTGCTCTGAACAATGCTAAAGCTGGTCCCGGCGTCTAGACGCTGTGCGCTGCATTTCAATCAGGGCGAGAGAATAGCCGCGCTCGCCGTCAGCTCACAGACGCATGCGAGTCACATGGCTCTTAATTAAAGCGGAAAGACTTGAAAGGGAAGGCGTTTCTGTGCCGCTGCCGTGAGAGCCTGTGAAAGCTGGAGATGCTGGTAATTTGTGGGTGCAAAGGAGGTAAAAGCTGAAGCGGAAATGTCATTAGAAACACAAAAGAGGGGAAGCTCTGTTGTGCACCTGTAACGGTGGAGAATGGTGGTTTTGTGTGATTTTGAGAAGCTCTCTCAGAACTAACCAGTGTTTCCACTGAAGAGTTGAACAGTGATGTAACTGACTGACTAGATACAATTCGGAATTGAAGAGTTCACTCTTTCAATAAATGAGTGTGCATATGAGCTGGATATCTATCTATCTATCTATCTATCTATCTATCTATCTATCTATCTATCTATCTATCTGTCTGTCTGTCTGTCTGTCTGTCTGTCTGTCTGTCTGT
>RJVU01049301.1:2388987-2411393 GCA_003731715.1 Anabarilius grahami
TCTGTCTATCTGTCTATCTATCTCTGTCTGTCATTCTATCTATCTGTCTATCTGTCATTTAATCCGTTTAGATTTGTTTTGAGTTGTTGTTTTTTAAAAATAAACGTTTTAAAGGGGTGTTTTTTCCCCCCATTTTTCTTTGGAAGAAAGAGAACGGGTCCAGCCAGCTGTCACGCCTGATCGCACCTCTCTCTCTACTGTGACCTTGATCACATTCTGAAACTGTGTTCTCAGCTTAAGCTATTTTTGTTTCCTTGTTAAATAGGCCGTATCAGCAAAATTAGTCTTCCAGGCAAACAAATCTACCACTAAGAGTCGTAGGCGGTCATCGTACTCGTTAAACGTCATCGGGCCGGTGCAGCACTATGTGACCGCTGGATTGTGCTATTATTTATGCATGCTTGAAAACTGTTTAATGGAAGCTTTTATGGAGTAACTGTTATTGGTCACTCTGCAAATGCACCTGATTTAGCCCACAAAACTTCATGGTCAGAATGCTGCAGACCTGCTGACACTCTTATCAGCATCTACATTTTTTGTTTTCTTTTGTTAAATACAAACTTGAGTGTTTTACAAAAGTGCCTTTTAAAGGAAATGTTTTTGTTCTTTTACGTAAGAGCTTCATGTCGGGATTGTTTTTACCATGAGCTTTACAATATTAACAGATGGCTCACCATCATGCATAATGCACAAGATTTGTGGAGGTTGCATTTATAATGTCATTTGTCCAAGAGACACTGAACCTTGAAAGGTTGATTTTCAGAAGAACCATTTTGATCAAACAGGTTATGCTTGATCGGCAGAATCGGGGGCATGATGTTTATTACCATATAAAATAATCTTTTTTTTTTTTTTTTTTTTGGAAAAATGTGGGTTACAGAAAGGAATTTATAATTCAAATTTGTGGGTTGGAAATTTAATTCAATTGGCCACATTCCACAGGAAGTTGAAATGTAATGTTAGGAAGCGGAATGTACTGAATTACAATTCACCTTCATAAACATTAAAACAGACATACTTTAAAATTCATAGAGACGAGACATAAGTTATGTGCGTTAAGATGATCTTAAAATCATAAAATTGCTTTCTAATCTTGACTCTTAAGTTATGACAACCAAGTAAAAAGACATAATATTTGACACAACTTTACAGAGACAAGGTTAGTAAGAGATTTTATGTCACTAAAAATCATGTTAACATGTATATTATTTACCTCTTGCAGTACTTTTGAAGTAATATGTAGAATTTCTTTTTTCTTTTTTTTACGAATAAAAGGAGGACTCGTTTAAATGTATTTTTGTGGTTAGTTTTTAAATGCGAAGGCAAGAAGTAATATATGTAGTGCAAGTATTGTATATTTATTTTAAATCCGAGGACACGGCTTTTACACTTTTACATGGTCACTGCTGTGTCTATGCAACAGGCCCCATAGCAATACATCACCACAATTATCAACCATTATTTCAAAATTTTACACACTCTATGACAGAAAATCATGTTGAATTATGAGCGTTACATGTTCAAAACCCAATCAGATGAGACGAGATGCACTTGGTCAGCATTCGTTTATCATTTCGAAACAGGGAACCAATTACTGTCCTGCTTCGAGCCAAAGAGAATCGATCACCATGTTTTAGCACCCAGTATTTATTAGAAACAGCTCTCCTCTGCTTCAGTCAGCTCCTGATGAAGTTTATACCAGACGGGTTATAGATTCAAGATTGAGCGGGTGTGTCTAAACCCAAGCAGACGGTATAAATTTCTGTGTGCTTGCAGCTTTCCAAGTAGACTGCAAATGTGTTTTCTGTTAAAACTGTGTCTTGCATGAGAAACTAAAGACTTCTCTTGGGTGTATGAAATGACACATTATAAATTTAAATCTAGATAAGATTCTTGCACTAAAACAGCTGAACTTTTCAGTTCATTTTACTGTATTTAATACAAGGTGTCAGTCAGACGATTGTCTGTAAATGATTTGATTGTGGCTGGTTGCTAGGGTGTTGCTATGAAGTTGATTATCTCTTCTGATTGGCTTTTAGCATTTTGCTAAACACTTGCCAGAGTGTTCTAGATGGTTTCTAGGTTGTTGCTTATTGCCGTTGCACGATTCTGGATAAATTGAGAATCATGTTTTTTTGTTTGTTTGTTTGTTTGTTTTTTTCAAATAGAGATCATGAATTTCCCACAATTCTCAACAGACAACTAAACAAAATAACATGTCAATTACTAAAGATTCTGACAAAATGTTAATTGCTGCAGTCAGTTTAAAATGCAGCAAAGCAATGCAGTCGCTTAAAAAAAACCAATTAACAGTTTAAATGAATGATTCAATGACTTATAAATACTTGGCTGCATCCGAAATCGCATACTTCCCTATTATATAGTAGGCGAAAAACAGTATGTGACAAAAGAAGTATGTCTGAATCCACAGTACTCATAAAAAAGAGAAGGCAAAAAGTACCCGGGTGACCTACTACTTCTGGCGTGATTCTGAAGTGTGCATACGATGGACACTTTACTGTCCCATGAGGCCATGGGAGAGGATTTATGAATGGCAGTGAAGCGATGTAACTGATGCTGATAAGTCACATGATAATGACAACATGGCGAATGTAGTACATCTGGATTTCATTCATACTATATAGAACATACTTTTTTGAAGTAATTACTTACCAAAATAAGTACCTACCTGAGAGAGTATGCGATTTCGGACACAGCCCTGGTTTCATTACTGGATGAATCAGTGTTTTTGAATGAATCTCTTGAATGAATGATTCATTGACTATTTTTACATTTGCACCAATAATGTGATTATTTCTAATAATCAGATTAAGATCTTAATCGCAGTAAGACATGACACAAGCAGAACTCTTCACTCCAGTTTACATGCAATTTTTATTATTCTGATTATTCACTAATAAGTATGGTTATACCACACTCAGATAGGCATACAGTGTGCATGTTACTGGCCTTTGTTTTAATCTACTCACATCAAATTGAAAATATATTTTTATGGACGTACTGGATAGTATTCGGTGCCGTGAAGAACATTGCAATGCCGGGTTCTTCACGCCGTCTCGATGAAGATAGAGATTGCGAGCAGAGACTGCGGAGCGAGTTGTGTTGACAGAGTTTAGCGATTTGGAGAAGAGAAAACTTCAGAATAATGTCACGGAGTTCATTCATGAAATTGTGCGAACAACACACGGCATCTGTGTACTTTTGAGCACATGTGCACTTTGGTTAGAGCGGTAATAATGCGATTAAGGTGTTAACATGCCTTTTTATTGCGATTAAAATCGGCGTACCACCTAGTTCAATGCGATTATCGTTACTACGATTATGAACTTAATCGCATTCGTTTGATCAAAGAATTGCGTTTACATGAGGTGAAGTTTAATTGCAATATTTCCAAAATCCCATTATAATTGCATGTAAATGCACTCATTGACAAACACATTTTTAACAGTCACTTGTCGTCACCTGGTGGCATAATGATGTAATTGATACAGTTGGAATATTTGTAAGACGGAAATAACAATATTGAGTGGTTGAAAAGACTGTTTGTGAAGCTGTTTCATACCTATACAGCTGCTTTCTCTGGGTCAGCGACAGTGCAAGTGCAGATCTGAATGTTCTGGTGTGATTTTGTCAAAGGTTTAATAGACACGAGCGAATCGTTGTCATTTAGGAATGAGATCGCGTGGGTGTTTGAATCGAGTTTGCGATCTTTTAACGATTAATCGTGCAGTGCTTGGTCACAGACCAATTATAATTTAATTTCATCCTAATTTAACTTTCTACCTTGTAGTTTGTTTGGTAACACTTTAATTTAGGGTCTTTTAACTAGTTGCTTATTAGCATGCCTATTAATAGAATATTGGCCATTTATTAGTACTTATTAAGCACATATTAATGGTTTATTCTGCATGACCTTATTCTACATTCTTAATCCTACCCAATACCTAAACTTAACAGCTACCTTACTAACTATTAATAAGCAGTAAATTAGGAGTTTATTGAGAGAAAAGTTATAGTTAATAGTGAATGTGTTCCCTATACTGAAGTGTTACCGTTTCATTTTATATTTTTCTACTTTGTGATTTGTTTGTTTTTATACCCATATTTGACCTTTTTGTTTGTTTGTTTTATTCTTTTTACCTTGTAGTTTTTTTTTTAATTCTTTCTACCTTGTAGTTTGTTTGTTTTATCTTTCTACCCTGTGGGTTTTTTAATCTACATTGTGGATATTTTGATTTGATATCTTTCTACCTTGTATTTTGTTTTTGTTTTTTATCTTTCTATCTTGTAGTTTGTTTGTTTTATCTTTTTACCTTGTAGTTTGTTTTTAATCTTTCTACCTTTTTTGTTCTTTAACTTTCTACCTTTTTGAGTTTTTGATAATTAATACTTAAATGAAATAACTAAGAACTTCATCTGAAATGCAAAATTGTTAGTCCCCCTGTAGTCAATAATTGTATCTCTTAAAACTCATCTTTGATCACCAAAATGACATATTAAAATGTTTTTTCCTGTGAAAATAATTTCTTCATGCCTTAAAATGGCTTGAATGTAACTCTACACCCTTGCTTCATTTAGTATATGCAGATCTATGAATGTGCAAATTAGTCTCCGCCTCCACTCGCACCAGCTCAGTGATCCACTCGCTCAATTTTACTGTAGTAAACGCTACATGATGGCAAGTGGAAATATTGGTTTAATTCAGTCATATATGTTTGAACCAGAAAATGATTCAGAAGAAGAAGTGGAAGAGCAAAATTATACAGGCTCGTCTACAAGTCGATGTATCAGCGTTTTATGTATCGCTCTCTACAACGTTGGACACATAAAGGTAATTAATATATGATCAGCCTTTTACTTGCTTACATTATCAAACAGCTAATAATGTGTTGCTAATGTTACACAAACCATGTTCCCGTTCGCCATCTAAGTCAGACAGCTTCCTTCTGAAAATTAGCATCCTTAGAAAAGCTTTGAACAACTCAGAATGTCAGTGGAGAAAGGCATATATTTCATCACATCATTGTAATACATCCTTATAATTCACCCGCTATATTGCTGAATCTACCCGATTTTTCATATCAACAGAAAAATAGACCAGGATAACCTGGCTTCTCTTGCTTCACAGCATAGTTAATGATATGCTAAAAACACTTTGACAGCATTGATTACAAGTTTGTGATGTAGAGAACAGGGTGATTTCAAACTTAGTAAACTGCAGTTTTAAGGAGAAAATACTCTGCAATGTTGTTGACTGATGAATTTGCACATGGCTTGTCTTAAAGCACATTAAAAACACCACATAGACTATAAACATCATTTAAAAAATGATTTTTCACCCAGGCGGTCTTTAAGCAATTGAGCATGTTTACAAAATGACTTGACATACAAATTTGATGTAAATAATATGTTAGGAAGAATTATTAGTGATACATTTCCATCATTAGTTTCTGCTGACTGCAGCTAATATTCCATTAATCCCCATCAAACCCTTAGCGAAACGAAGCCTTCGCTATTACAGCTCATAGTTGCTTAGGGGCCGTTGTGAATCCTGAATCATTTCTGGCAGTAACTGCGCTCTCAAGTGCTCTCGTGCCGCTCGCTAGAGAGCTCTTTCAACAGCCAATCACACGCTCTTGTTTACAGCCTCTTTCCTGCATGGCCTTTTCCTTTCATCAGCCCTATACAGACACACACACACATCATGTGTGCAGCTGTTCTGTGAAGAGACTTTCGCACCTCGCGACAAGCCGAGAGCTCTGATAATGCACAGAGACTTTGATCGATACTGGAACTCTTCAGCCGCTGAAGGAGCTGTCAGCACCGATGCGTCTCATGGCCTTTTAGTCACTGTGATCACAGCAGAGTCCTAAACATGGACTTCTGTTATGGGGAATTAGAAGATGTAAGTGCTTTGGGGGCACATATGAGACTTGTGTTGATTATTGGATTTAAATCTCGGCCTATTCTGATCCAGTATGCACTGTAGTGAGCAGGATGGACTTGTTTTTAATGCAGTTTCATAATGGCTATTGAGACAGAATTGTGGAAATGGAACTTATACTCAAACCTTTTATTAACTATTGTCCATCCATCCATCCAATTAAACAACCAATAAAAAATAGTTGTAAGGGGGGAAAATGCACAATACTCAACTCAAACAGTCCTTTTGGTGTTTATTATACTTGTAAAATGAGTTTAACAGTCTGCTAATCTCAAATTCACTAACGCTTTACAATAAGGTTCATTAGGTAACATTAGTTCACTACATTAACATGAACTAATAATGAACTGCATTTCTACAGCATTCATTAATCTTTGTTAATGTTAATTTCAACATTTACTAATACATTATTAAAATCAAGACTTGTTTTTTGGTAACATTAGTTAATGCACTGTGAAGTAAAATGAACAAATTATGAACAGCTGTATTATTAATAACTAAGGTTATCAAAGATTAACAAATACAGTAAAAATTTATTTCTCATGGTTAGTTCATGTTAGTTAATACAGATAAACCTTATTGTAAAGTGTTTCCACAAATTCATCACAAATAATATGCTTAAACACACATGTAAGATCCAGACAGTTGAAACAGAACATTTTTGTAAGTTGGATTCATAAAGACTTCACTTGTTTCTGAAAGAATGATTCAGTGATAGACACATTTTTAACAGTAATTTGTTGCCACCTAGTGGCGTAACAATGCAATCGATTCAGTCGTTATTTGAAGCACCCAGTTACTTTCAAAAGGTGATTTATTCTATTTTGATCTGTAACATAGACATCAACGTTTCTATCTGAAGAATAAACTTTTGTATACTTCTGTTATAATTGGAATATTTGTAACAATTATAATGATTTTATTTTTGTCAAAGGTTTAATATACACGGGCGAATCGTTGTCCTTCAGGAATTAGATCATGTGGGTGATGAAATTGAGAATGCGATCTTTTAAAGATTAATCATGCAGCTTTGTGCACCCCTCTCTCTCTCTCTCTCTCTCTCTCTGCATTGATATCTGACGTATATGAGTAGCGCGAGGGCTTTTCAGTGCATTTATTTCTTTAATATTCATGAGGTGAGATGTTTCTATTAAAGGATACACTCCTCACACTTCGCGCACCCATCACACCAGAACCGTTTCGAGACAGAAACTTTTAAACTTTAAAAAAAAAACACTAGCGGTTCTGGATAAGAACCGGTTCTCGGTTCCCAACCCTATCTTGTCTGTCCGTCCGTCTGTCTATCCATCATTCAACTTCATACTTTTTTGTTTATTTTATATTTCTTTCTTTTCAATTTCTTATTTTATTTTTTCAAAACAAACAATGCTTTTTCAAGTGAATACTATTTTTTGCTTACAAACTTTGCTTGCCTTGTCTTAAATTTTGAATTTCATTTTAATTCTAAATACTCTTTTACATTTGAATTGCATTTCTTCATCTCATTTGCTACCTCAATTTAAATTTATTTCAGGAATCCTAATTTATGATATTTTGGCAAATTCACTTTCATCGACAAGGCTGTTGGTAGATTTTGTAGACACAAAGTAAAAACATTCTTCTATTAAAAAGCAAAATATATGTCGGTCATGAAGCATTTGAAAGGAAATGCTTCATATTGAAGAGAGCACAAATGACAGGGTACCTGTACATTCTGATGTAAACGTGCATTTCAGTCCATATGTATGACCGCATGTGTTGAGGATCTGTAGGTTTAGCTTTCATCAGATGCCACTGTTGAGTTGCATATTCACTAATCAATGTCATGATTCATTCCAACATGTCTGATATGCCCTTTGTTGTTTTTTTCCATCTTCCAGTCTGTAAGGGTTAGAAAAGCTTGTGGAAACCAGTTCATCTCTCATGATATTATACAAATTACAGGTCACTGTCAGCCTATTTAAATAGTGGTAATCTGACTTATCTAAATGAATATACACAACCATTTTTTATTGTGTCGCACACAACATATGCCAGCCAGGATGTGAAAAAAGTAATTGCACATTCACAAAGGTTCATTCTCAACGCCTGTGCATGAACTACAGCAGATCACATGACCCACTTTCTTCCATCTTCAGGCACAGCATAAAATAAAGGTCACGTTCATCTGATATTCACTCCACATAACGTATGACACAATAGATCTCATGAAACAGTAATGAAATGAGGTGGTCGTCGCGCGCGTGACAGTTTGCAGAAGGGCTGCTATTCGTCAGACGGTGGGTTAATTGGTCGGGTGTAGCTGCTTTCTGTTGGGTTGTTATCCATGTCTCGATTTCGATAAATCCTAGTTGGGTTTCTGCTTGCTTTCTGTTGTCTTTCTGCTTCAATGAAGTCAGTCTCACCTCAGGTGCTAAAAATCACCTTTGCTCAATGCTTCACTGTTCATTCCTCGAATTTAGCAAAGGTGAAATGAAATGTTGATGGGTTCTTATTTTATGCCAATCTTAAATTTTACTTCTCTTTTGAGACGTGAAGCAGGATTTAGATTAATATCATGGTCTTTCTGTTCCCATACAGCCCATGACATTAAAGACTGATCCAGCCTTTTAGACCCTCAAGAGCTCTGCAG
Organism: Anabarilius grahami; assembly: GCA_003731715.1. Taxonomy (NCBI): domain Eukaryota; kingdom Metazoa; phylum Chordata; class Actinopteri; order Cypriniformes; family Xenocyprididae; genus Anabarilius; species Anabarilius grahami. The sequence goes on from RJVU01049301.1 coordinate 2,397,585, forward strand.
ATTTTACTGTAGAAATGCTGCATGTTGCTTATGAATTACGTGCACTCAGATTTATAAACCATCTGTAAAGGTTTTAGATGAGTAAAGCTTTCTTTTTCCTGAGGATGAATTGTTGATTTATTCTGCTCTCACTGAGAGGCTTTAAATGTGCCATAAGCAATTTCAGACAACCCGAATATGCAAAATGATTGACAGGCACAGAGCATTTCTGACTAGTTTACACAGTCTATGACTATGATAGGTATAATGTGAATTTTACTATAACCATTGTTGTGAAACCAATGATAGCCATTGTTTCTATTCAAACTCTTACAGTAATTGCACAGAAGTTTGGTGTTTGGGTCTCTTTATTTATTTATTTTGACCTTTTACGATATTTATTAGGGTAAGTGTACATATTAAGCCCACCAAAAACTAAGTTTAGGTGTTTTTCATAAATATTGACATGGTTTATAAGAAAAATAATTTGTTAAAATGCAAGATTTATCTATCATTTGAAAATGTATTAATTAGTTGATGTATATATTAGAATATAAAATTAAGTTATTTTATGAATAAAGTCAGAAGTCTGGCATGGGCTTTTAATTGGTACTTTAGCCCTGGGTGGGGTGGGTATGTGTTAGTGGCTGGGGATCAAGGCCAGTTGAGCCTTAAGTCAGCTTGACTCCAGAGTTATAGCTGGAGTCAAGCTGGAAGCTTGACCGGGTGTATCTCAGGAGCCAAGCCGAGTTTTGGCTCCATACTCTAGGCTTACAGGGGTCTCCTAGTGGGCCTCCCGTGCCCGGAGTATATAGCCTTAAGTCGGCCTGGTTCCCGAGTTATGCCCGATCAAAATTCCACAGTAAGTGACCATATCTCGGGAAGAACGCTGAATTGGGGCTCCACACTCCCAACATAGGATGCCCACTGGGTGACCCCTCCATGCCTGGAATCTGGAGCCCAAACTTGAATNGCCGAGTTTTGGCTCCATACTCTAGGCTTACAGGGGTAGCCTTAAGTCGGCCTGGTTCCCGAGTTATGCCCGATCAAAATTCCACAGTAAGTGACCATATCTCGGGAAGAACGCTGAATTGGGGCTCCACACTCCCAACATAGGATGCCCACTGGGTGACCCCTCCATGCCTGGAATCTGGAGCCCAAACTTGAATTGGGTCAAAGCTGGACAGGAAGTGGCAGTATCTTGGAACCGGACTGTCCCAGAGGCTCGGGACCCTCTGGGACCTCTTTATGGAGTCTCGAGCCTTAAAGGATTAGTTCACTTCTGAATGAAAATTTCTTGATAATTTACTCACCCCCATGTCATCCAAGATGTTCATGTCTTTCTTTCTTGAAAGTTTTTGAGGAAAACATTCCAGAATTTTTCTCCATACAGTGGACTTCACTGGGGTTCAACAGGTTGAAGGTCCAAATTGCAATTTCAGTGCAGCTTCAAAGTGCTCTACATGATCCCAGATGAGGAATAAGGGTCTTATCTAGCGAAACAATTGGTCATTTTCTAAAAAATAAAAATAAAATTGATATACTTTTTAACCACAAATGCTCATCTTGCACTGCTCTGCAACACACACGCATGACGTAATCACATTACAAAGGTCATTCGTGACGTAGGCGGAAGTACCGATCCAGTGTCTACAAAGCGAACGTGCAAAGATTAAGCCAAACGCCCTTTACACAAAAATAAAGTAAAACAATGATATTGGGACAATTTTGAAGTTGGAGGAGAAAATTGGATGAAGTTTTTCGCCCTACCGGGTACTTCCGCCTACGTCACGCGTGACCTTTCCAACGTGAGCAGAGCAGTGCAAGATGAGCATTTGTGGTTAAAAAGTATATACTTTTATTTTTCATTTTTAAATGACCAATCATTTCGTTAGGTAGGACCCTTATTCCTCAGCTGGGATCATGTAGAGTCCTTTGAGGCTGCATTGAAAATGCAATTTGGACCTTCAACCTGTTGAATCCCACTGAAGTCCACTATATGGAGAAGAATCCTGGAATGTTTTCCTCAAAAGCCTTAATTTCTTTTCGACTGAAGAAAGAAAGACATGAACATCTTGGATGACATGAGGGTGAGTAAATTATCAAGAAATTTTTATTCAGAAGTGAACTAATCCTTTAACTCGGCTTTGCTCCTGAGTTATGCCCGGTTATACATAAGGAACATTAGGACAAAATTTAAGTAATGTCTCAATTGAAGTAATGTGTGTAATTTGTAGGCCTATCTAAATATAGTTGTAAATTAAAGTAAGGTTAATAGTTAAGGTAAGGTTAGTAGTGTAAAAGTACACAAAGAAATGTTATCATTAAACACTTTCACTCAGAAAATTGATACGCTTGTAATTAGAGGGGTTCCTCATGGTTCCACAGTGAGTATATTTCAAATTTTCATTTTTGTTTTTCAAGTTTTGGACATGAATGATTCTTGATATCAAGTGGCTTGGTGAGGAGAGTTTTTACTTTTTCTTTAATTTTGATGACTGATTATAAATCCTTCTTTATTTTCCCTTTTTTGAATAATGTGCACAATAAGACCAGGGACATTTATTAGGAAAGTAAATGAGACCAATTTCGATTGATGCTGATCCTCTCTTGTCTTTCCTCTAATTGAGAGCTTATGTTGTGTGTGTCATTATAATAGCAGTAACCATAGCAGGACATGTTTTGTTGCTACTATCACTTATCACAGACGTTGAGGTGTTTATATACTGCGGTATACATGAATCCTCAGGCATTTTAACCATCTGATCGACAGCAGCTGCTCTGCACTTTTCCCCCACAGGCTGCGTGCGAGAAACCGAACTCGCCAAGTTTCTCAATTTGATCTGATACAGGTCACATAGCATGAAAAGATTCTTAAAAGATGTTGGTCCAACTTTTATGAGTCTAACTTCATCCAGATGTATTTGTGCATGAAAAGCTCGATGCTTAGACGCAAACCCTTTGCAGTGCTATATATAGGATGTCTGGGGATTAAAATGCATCGCTTTCTAACATTTGGCATGATTATATTTGTTCAGAATGCATGTATACATGTGTAGCGTAGAAGATTAAGTGCAGATCTGCCTGCTGTTACAGTGTCTTTTGTCTTTTGGATGGCACTGGTCAGAGATTATAGTGATCAAACAAGAGCTTACAGACACATGTACCACAATTATTTATGCCCTCTGAGACCGAGCGACAGACATCATTGCATGTGATTCGAGAAAAGCAACTTTTACTCTAATGCATCATTGCAACCACCACTTTCCATGTCATTTGAATCACTCTTTACCTTCATAAACCAACCAGTGGACTATTTTAATTTCATGCTTTCCAATTGCACTCTAATGACTTGTTGAAACATTTGCGGATCCTCCGGATGTCATCACACGGCTCTGACATAATTATGTAGATGGATACAGGCGCGACGCGTGACCTCTCATCTGCTTTTTCATCACAACAGGGATTTTCTGTCATCTTCCCCCTCATTGACGTACCCCTGCGGCCTCTGTTTGCCAAACTGGAGCTGCTGAATTATAAATGGCCGCCTGTACTTCTGTACACATCGGTGACACTTTGACTCCTATCCGGCTCAGATTGTGCAGTCTTCAGTCGCTCACTGGATTGGAATCTGAGCTTTGCAGATGTGCAGCCTGCGTCTCATCAAGAACAAACGCTGCGTTCAGCACAGTAGGTCTGAAAAAGAACCAGGCCACACCATTAAATAGAAACATTAAGATAAATTATGTGATATTTACAGTGATGGAATTGGGACAGTGAGTTTAGAGCGTGTTTATCCAACCCAGAGTTATAAAAGATTCATTAAAACTGTATATCGCAAAGTTCCTTGTTGTTTATCTTAAAGATATGCTATAACCTACCTGATTATGTTTTAAATAGATAGTGCTCCAAATGCAAAGTGGGTCAGCTCTTTTCAACAGCAAATTTCAACAATGTACTTAACCTTATAAAGCCTACTGTATCATATTTGATACATGAATTTCTAAGGCCTCTAAATGATCAACATGATCAAAACTTAACTTTACTGAAAAACATTTTGTACACCATGTACTACATGCCTTCTGTCATCTGATTGATAGTTCATACTTTTTAGCAAGTAAAAGTCTTTAGTATAATTATAAAAACACCCCCCTTCAGGTCATGGTTCATGTGTCTTTTTTTCTGTGAAATCCTTGCTGATTTTTATAAAATAAATGTAAGAACATTTATATTGTTAGTTGGGCTGTCAAGCAATTACAATTTTTAATCTAATTAATTACACGATGTGGTGATTTATTAATGTAATTAATAAATAAAATTTTGCTAAAGAATTACCCCAAAAAGATAAAGTCATTGTGTTAAATGAGAAAAGCATCAAATAGACATTACAAAAAGTAGCTTTAGAAAAAAATATTTTATTTGTTTCAACATAGAATTTATTACACAAACTTTTAGGCTTCAGCGGCCATGAGGGTGAGTAATTGACAGAATTTTCATTTTTGTATGAACTATACTGTTAATTGTTTTTTTTATTAATATGGAAATGTGTAATAATTTTTTTAATGAAGTGATACATTAAATAAGAAACTAAAACTGCCAGTAGGTGGCAGTAAATGTCTAAATGAGTAAGTCATTGAGTCATTCATTCATTTGATTTGTTCAAACGGCTGATTCATTCAGGAATTAAGTAAACGACTCTCTTTATGAATAGGCTATTGAATCATTGGTTCACCCAATTGATTCGCTCAAAACTTGGATTCATTCAGAAAGGAGCTACTTAGGTTCGGGGCGGGGTGGATGCATTAATTTTTTTTTTATATCTGAAGATGAACACTTTTTGGACTGAAGCAACTTAGATTTACTTGATTATCTAAATTCTTCTTTTAGAAAAAACATGTTAAAATGTGAGTATCAAATATGAAACATCAGGCTTTTGAGGAAGGTTTTATTTGTTTGTCTCTCAGTCATCATTGTTTTGCATTGCGTTATGTTTTAGAACTACAGAGCTTTGATCATAAAACAGCATTTAGGCTGTCAAATGATTAATCGCGATTAATCGCATACAAAATAAAGGTTTGAGTTTGCATAATATGTGTGAGTACTGTGTGTAATATGTATATATAAATACACACATTAATGTATATATTTAAGAGAAATATGCTATTTATGTACAAAATATTTTTATTTATATATAATATAAATTATAAAAATATAATAAATATATATACTTGTAAATATTTCTCAAATATATACATGAACGTGTACCTAACATATATTAGGCAAACTCAAACTTTTATTTTGTATGCCATTAATCGCGATTAATCGTTTGACAGCCCTAATTTAAATATCATCTTACTAAGACATATTATTGACAACTGATATTTTTGTAATTTTATGTAAGTAGTCTGCTATATTCTTATAAAGATCTCATTGATTTACATTTCAGGCTATCAGAATTACTTTTTTGCAATATAAATACCAATGTGGCTTTTACTCAAAAAAAAAAAAAACTCACCAACTGCATATCAATGCCCTGTTAACCACTCAGAACACCTTTCAGAGCAACATTCTAGAACAAGAAACACCCTGACAGCCATCCAGTACACCATACACAGGAACATGTTAACGTCTATTCAGAACACCATAGAAACACCTTTGGCTTATGACCACTCATGTTTTCTTCAGAAAAGTTAGAAATCTGGAATATTTTTGTTTTTATTGTAAAGGACTTTTTTTGAGAAGTCTTTGGGCCCTACTTTAACAATCTAAGCACATGGTCTAAAGCGCACAGTGCAAGTACGTTTAGGGGGTTTCCGAATCCACTTTTGCTAGTTTAAGGACAGGAGAAATGGTCGGCGTGCCAGGTGCATGGTCTAAAAGGGTTGTCCCTATTCTCTTAATGAGTAATGGGTGTGTTTTGGGTGTAACATGCAATAAACCAATCAGAGTCTCATTTCCCATTCCCTTTAAAAGCCAGTTGTGGCTGATCCTGATGGTGGATTCGCTATTTACATGGTGGAATTTGCAAGCAGAAAAAATGAATGCTTCTCTAGTGAGGAAACGGATCTGCTTTAGGGGTGTGCACAAATAGTCGAATATTCGAATACTCTATCTGTAATTAACATTCAAAAAATAAAAATACTATTCGAATTTTACTATGTTGCTTTGCTGGCCGTAAATGCAGTGAATCCATGATAAATCCTAAGCACTAAAACTCACAGTTATAACTAAATGCACCGGGTGGCGCTGTGGAGCGTGTTTAACAAGTTTATTTTATTTGATCGTCACATAATGTTGTCTCCTGCCTCGCAAAGTTTGGAATTACTTGGATGAAAATGATCTTACAAAATGGAATTACTTTTGATCAAATGAATTAAGGAAACTGAGTTATCATAAAATCACCACCATAATGAGAAAGCACATGAAATCTAAACACCCGTCGAATGAGGAAAGACAGCTGTCCATTACTGCATTCACGACAGGAAAGCGCAGCTGTAAGTTATCCCCGAGTGAGCCAAGATGATAACTTATCTGATAGCAAAATAATTTTGAGACATGTCCTTCTTTTAAAGGATTAGTTCACTTTCAAATTAAAATTTCCTGATAATTTACTCACCCCCATGTCATCCAAGATGTTCATGTCTTTCTTTCTTCAGTCGAAAAGAAATTAAGGTTTTTGATAAAAACATTCCAGGATTTTTCTCCATATAGTGGGCTTCAGTGGAGCCCAAACGGTTGAAGGTCCAAATTAGTTTACAGCAATCCCAGACGAGCAATAAGGGTCTTTATCTAGTGAAACCATTGCTCATTTTCCCCCAAAAAATTTAAAATTTTATAAGTTTTAACCATAAATGCTCATCTTGAACTAGCTCTCTTCTTCTTCTTCTCTATTAGAATTCCGGCAGTATAGACACTGCTAAGTGTATTACTGCCCTCCACAGGTCAAAGTTTGAACTAAATTGTCATATACAATATGCTAGTGCAAGTATATAACAATTATTTCAAACTTTAACCTGTGGAGGGCAGTAATACACTTAGCAGTGTCTACACTGCTGGAATTCAAATAGAGAAGAAGAAGAGAGCTAATTCAAGATGAGCATTTATGGTTAAAACGTAAATTTATTTTTCTTATTTTTTTTCTGAAAATGAGCGATGGTTTCTCTAGATAAGACCCTTATTCCTCGTCTGGGATCGTGTAGAACGCTTTGAAGCTGCAATGAAACTGTGATTTTGACCTTCAACCGTTTGGGCTCCAATGAAGTCCACTATAAGGAGAAAAATCCTGAAATGTTTTCAACAAAAACCTTCATTTTTTTCCGACTGAAGAAAGAAAGACATGAACATCTTGGATGACATGGGGGTGAGTAAATTATCAGGAAATTTAATTTGAAAGTGAACTAATAGTTTAAGTTTCATCGAGGCAGATATATTTACGAACAGAAAACAAAGTGCTGCTGTTAGAAACTTAGTTTAGCATATCGTTATGTTTTATCGTTATCTTTGTGTTTCAGCAACGTCTGCAGATCGTTATCTCACCTGAGCATGTGGATATTATTGTTTTTCTCAACATGAACATGTGAAACAATATAAACACGATAACCATATACTTACTCAAGTGTATTATGTACGTTACGTTCTGTACGATAACTGGCGCTGTCTGCTTTATTAGTGTTTTTCCCGTTCGCGCTGCTTGAGCTTAAATGCTTTTGTTCTTTATAATTTTTGTTTGCACATATTGTTTAATGCTTTGAACTAAAATAAAACCTTAAGATATAATTTAGGCGTGTTGTGTATATTGACTAATCGTAAGCTTGTTCAGAAATGGTTGCAAAATCTTGATGAATATAAAAAAATAACATCTTTCTCATTTAACGTAATTTAAATAAACGAATATTCAAATATTAGTTTTTTACGAGCCCAAATATTCGAATACAATATTTTGGAAAAATACCCATCCCTAATCTGCTTGTGTGCAAGGTTAAAGCATGAGCAGACCATTGACGGGAAAAGCCGGATTCCACCAAAGTATTTTTATCTTCTTGCACACAATAATAATCTTTTACATTGTAATCCTTTTCTTTTTAATATTTGGCATGTTTGTGTGCTGCTGCGCATCCCTGTGTGTTTAATAATCAGAGTGTACGTGCGTAGTGCACCCGCCTATAGGCACATATTACTAACGCGCTCTTTAAATAACAAAACAAATATTGCACCATTGACTTTAGACCAGGTTTCAGTTGGTCAATGACACAGTCTATTTCAGTTGCCTCAAAATAGTAACGCACCAACAATGCACCTGAACACACTTCGTTTTCAGACAGTGAGGTACCTTTCAGTGAGGTATTAGTAATGTATTTTTTTATGTGGTAAAATAAAACGTGAAAATATCTTGAGCTTGTGTTAACTTAAAAACCCATTCAAAAAACCCATTGGCTTTAGAACGATGGAACCGGAAGAAATCATTTCTGGGTTTTAGGACTCATTCCTGCAGCACTCTATTTCAGTTGGTCCATGATGGACAGTTCATGCATTACAGATCAGGGAAAGTTCAGATATGGCCTCTCGTCCCTCTTTCCCCAGTGTAATGCATGGAATTCCCATTGGTCACGCTTCATATCAATTTGGATTTGCATTTTGATTGTGGGGTGGAGGGAGCTTAACTCTTCTGAGAGCTAAACAAATGCAAATAGATCTGTGAGCACAGTAATCCTGCAGCTGGTGTGATTGAGGAATTCAGGAAGTTCTTTAAGACTGTTTGCTTAAGTGACAAAATAGAGTTGGCACATCACTGTTTATGTCCAAATAGTCTCAGACGTCACACTCGCAGTCCGTTCACTGATGCATTCAGCACTTAAATATGGCAAGTTTAGTCTGCATGGAAAAAATATAGTCATTGTTTTCACATGAAAGTATAGTTTACAAGGTAGCAGGTTGATTCGGTGAGAGTTTTTATGGAAAACTAATCATTTGCTATAGTTTTTCCGGCTAAGGGTGTCAAATATTTTTTTCTGCTTTGTTTTCCACTTATATCTGTGACTTAAAGGGGTGTAGTATAATTAATCTGGTGCAACTTCACACTTCCAACAAGGTGCATGGAATAAAAACAAAGCTATTTATGAACAATACCAGCAACACTTGTAGCGTTGAGGGATCAAAAATAAACAAAAAATAGAGCTAAAAGATCAATAATTTATTTTGCCAATGCATTTCGGCACACAGGCCTTCATCAGGGCTAAAAGGTTACAGGTGTGTGTAGGTTCCTTTAAGTGCAAACAGAGACAAAATTCAAACTTACAAAGAACCATTGAAAACATTGCATATAATATCATCCTCCAATCACAAAACTTATAGTAAATGATCATGCATCAACCAATGCTTAATGTGACTTAAAGGGGTACTTGCAAAATGGCTTTCAATAAAACTTGCCTATAGAAAGGCAGAAGAAATGTTAGAAATCGGTGCTAGCTGATTAGAGAAAACATAGAAAAAAGGCTGTTGTCTTACCTTTTGCCAAATAGGTAGGAAAACTTCAACACCTATAATGCCCTGGGCATGTTGCAATCCCAGGCCACTCCCACCATTGTGCTATACGCTTTTGCTTTGGTAGGAAATACTTCTTAGCAAACTTTTAGTCATAATGGCATCGACTTGAATTGTTCCTGGGTGCAAGAATTCAAAGAGTAAACGTTTTCGGTTTCCAGTGAAGGATCCAGCGTGTTAATAGCAGTGGGCTGCAAAGAATCGTAAATACAGAGAGAATGCCACAACGTAAAGTCTGTTACATTTTAGTCAGTCACCTAATTATTACGTTTGGATTGACAGAAATTCTAATCTCAAAATATTTTCTGTACGTTTTTTTTCTGTACAACCGTCATGGAGATGGATTTAATATGGATCTATTTCAGATAAAACTGCCTACTTAGACAAGAAAAAAATGTTAAAGCGACCAATCACAGTTTGTTTAATTTTTAAATACCATTAAACATACTGTGGTTAGTTGTTGTACATGTTGTTCAGAGAGTCTCTTCCTCTCTAAGTGGCAGTTCTTTGCTAGATTAATCTGCAAGTCTACAAAAAGGAGTTTGCAACCCATTTCAGATTTGTAGTATGGCATATTTCTGAAAGATTTTCAACAACGTAGGGCAAAATGTAGAACTTGTTAAGTGGGTCTTTCATATCAGGGTTTTTGTGTTTTGAGCTGCTAGTATCATCATGTACAGTCACAGTGTTTTAGGTTCTTGAATTTTGAACTTAGGCTCTTGAACGATCTTGTNNNNTATATATATATATATTTATTTTTTTATTTATTTTTTACTTTGAATCGTATATAATATGATAATAAAAATTATAATAAAATAGGCCCATATGATTTACTTTAACGGGTTAGTTCACCCAAAAATTTGTGTCATTTATTACGCACCCTCATGTCGTTCTACACCATTAAGACATTAATCTTCAGAACACAAATTAAGATATTTTTGATGAAATCCGATGGCTCAATGAGGCCTCTATTGAGAGCAATGACATTTCCTCTCTCACGTTCCATAAAGGTACTAAAAACATATTTAAATCAGTTCATGTGAGTACAGTAGTTCTACCTTAATATTATAAAGCAACGAGAATATTGATTGACACTGATTCGTTTCTCAAAGTAGTGTTTTGAAATCGGCCCATCACTATATTGTTGAAAAGTCGTTATTTAGTTTTTTTGGCGCACAAAAATATTCTCGCCGCTTTATAATATTAAGGTAGAACTACTGTACTCGCATGAACTGTTTTAAATATGTTTTTAGTACCTTTATGGATCTTGAGAGAGGAAATGTCATTGCTTTGAATGCAGGCCTCACTGAGCCATCGGATTTAATCTAAATATCTTAATTTGTGTTCCGAAGATTAACGAAGCACTTACGGGTGTGGAACGGTATGAGGGTGAGTAATAAATGACATTATTTTCATTTTTGGGTGAACTAACCCTTTAATGCTGTGAAAATGAATATTAATATTTCTATAATAATATAATATAATATAATGCCGTCTGATTAAACCCACAAACCTCCATTTTGTATGAAGGAAGACTATCTTTATGTACTTTCCAACAGTTTTTTTTTGTAAATTCTTTCTTTATCAAAATGTGATTGAAATTTAAACTGCACAATTATTGTGATTATCTCAAATAAATGTGATTAGAGCAAATCACCACGATAAGACTATTAATCAATAATCGTGACAGGCTTAGGTTAGGTATGTCAGGTAGTTCTGCTGTAATAGAGCTCAAGTCTCACTATATTAAAGTTGAGGAAAGGATTTGTGCAGGTCAGTCAATCGTTCTGGGATAATCCCAGACAATCCAGCCAGCAGGCAGGACAGCCCAAACACAAACTAATATGACACCAGACCTGCACACCTGGAAATATCACATTTGTCAGCAGGAACTCAACCAAAAAAAAATAAAAAATCAGAATTGACGCTCTGATTACAGTGATTTAACAACAAAAACTCAACGTGAAACATTTGAAACCCATTTTACTTTAGTACATTCTGAATATCCAGTTTCCGTTTTCAATATGAGGAAATATCAGTAATCAACTGGATTATGAAAAGAAAGCATTTCAGAGGCAGGCAGTTGGAGGAGGAGTTGGAAAGAAAGAGGGATTTGTGACCGCTGGAAATGTATTTGCATCTTAAACTGGACATCAGGATTTAAAAACAAAGGATTAGATACGTCTTCATGAGCGTTGCATATCAATGCCTGCGACAGCTGTCCAGACACATGAGACAATGATATGGAATTCATTCTTTTGAAATGTCTTAATCTTTCTAATCCATGCTAGGAAAAGGAGTTTGTTCAGGTCTACCTAGAGTACTATCTGGAGAGATGCAAACTATACTATAACTATAATCTCCCCAAGTTGCCATTTATTTTGTTGGTGTCAAGGGGCTGTATGTACAATATTCTGATGCCAATTCTGTTGCTTAGTAGATGCCAAAATAGACAGGTTGCCCTCATCACTGAAATCAGTAATATATTAAAGGTGCTCTAAGCGTTTTTAGGCCAAAAATGTTTTTGTCACATACAGCAAACATCTCCTCACTATCCGCTAGCTGGCTGTCCCCTGAACACACTGTAAAAAAACGCGGTCTCTGTAGTCGCCACAAGCTCCAAAAACGGCAACAAAAACAAACTGGTGCAGCCTGGACCACGAAACATAATAAATAGTGCTCCAGCCAATAACCGACAAGAATGATTTGGGGGTGGAGTTTTGGGGTTAGTGAATGCGTTACTATCAACAAACTATTTTATCATTTATCTAGACTTCTAATTAAAACGTACTTTTTTTTATTTAAAAGTACATCAATTTACTCACAATGAGCGTGAAGTAGTTGGTTGAGCCATCGTTACCACAGCAGCGTCCTACTTCCATTTTAAATGCGTGTTCATGACTGTTTCAGGAAGCACGGAGGGGAGGGGGAGGAGGAGGGAGGGTCTAGCTAGCCTCTGTTTTGTTTGACAACACTTCGAACGTCAACAGGAAGTTACTCCACCCAGGATCGCTTAGAGCACCTTTAATACTGAAACACTGTTTTTTGCTTCTGTTTTGGGTCACTTCTTGATTCCAGAAGTAAAACCTGTTCTGTCATCATATCCATTTCTGAACTGCTCAAATAAACTGGATTGTTATACATTTGCTATACGTTTTAGAGCGCAGCCACCTGCTCTGTTAATCTGTGGACAGCACAGATCGCACTGCACAGATTTACTGGTCTGGTGTGGTTGACATAAACACTTTAGCAGTACAGTTCTAAGCTGATGTTTGTGTGCTGACAGAATTTACCCCTGTTCTTTGTAGGCCAGCATGAGTTGGCGTCTATAATCTCTCCGTGCTTGCTTTTGTGGGGCTTAATTCTGCTCTAATGCAGAATCTCATCTGCATTGTCTCGGAAGCAGCCCATTTTATCCATCTGTAACTAAAATTCAGTTCACATGGGGAATAATGTGTCTGAGAGGGAAGAGCTTTTCATCTAACGCGGCGTGCTTTTGTTGCTGACGGGTCCTGTGCAGATAAAAATATTTGACTCGAATGAAATGGTCTGAAATATCTCTTCATACAGTATGTGCAGAATGTCATTTGTTTTACTGCTTTAAACATCTGATTTTTAGACTGTATAATATAGAGGAGATATGTAGGTGAATCTCACAAACTTTGTCAAGGTCATATTTTATTCCAAAATCAAGAAATAAGAAATTGTATTTTGCACCGTTCATCCATGTTTGTTTCCATGAAATGTAAAGTAACAATTTTATTATTTCAATTGTTTTTTATCAAATTAGGGCTGTCACGATTCCTCGATTTAATTCGAGTACTCAATTTAAATAAAATCCTGAAGTGGCAAATTCCACGGATGAGAATCCATGAACTGCATTTTTAGATCGTTTTTTTGAGGGCCGCACAATGTATTAAAACCATAGCATAGTGCTATTGTGAATTTGCAAAGGCTGTGATTCAATTAAATAAATATATGCACTGCAGATTTAATATATATGCGCTTTAATTATTTACATGCATATAGATTATGTGCAGTTTTGAATTAAATGTTTGGCTAATATTAAACAAGGATTTGATCTGCTGTAAAGTGTAACAACACCAGGCATTTGGCGCCCTCTGCAGGCATATGTATATTATGTATTTAAACAGTGTTGTTCTACAAAAGCATATGATTACTTGCTTTTGATACTTTATTTGAACCAAACATTATTGCCTCATTGTTATTATATATGTATTTTAAGTAATTTTAAAGGCTTAGGTCTTTGCTTAGTTCTATTACCAATTA
>RJVU01049301.1:2411585-2443919 GCA_003731715.1 Anabarilius grahami
ATTTCAACTTTGATAAGTGTGTATGTATATGTACAAATATATAAAACAATAAATGTAATACATTATTCTGTTACTGTTGTACTATAATACAGCTATATACAGTATATAAAAGATCATACAATTTGAATATAGCAATTGCAGATATATTAATTTTTATTCATAAAAATGTCAATTTCAATAATTAGCCATCATTCCTTAAAAGTATTTTAAAAAAGAAATGTAACTAGACTGTCATACATTTTATTGAGAAAATGCTTCTGCTAAGCACCTGGTTAACAACGTGTATTGATAAACTAATATCAATATTAATTCATTTATTGCCAACTTATTATGATATTGAGTATTTGGACGGTTGGTCCATATAATTGTCATAACAAACATCATAACAATGCAAAAAAAAAAAAAAATCTATTATTCTAGGTACAAAAATATGATTTCTTTTGATTTAGGGGTGCAATATGACCTATGACCCAGACATGTTCTTGACAGATTTCATGAGATTCACCATGTTTCTGTGTGATGGGAACTTCAGCGTTCCTGTGCTTACATATACAGAGAACAAGGTTTCAGTTTCTAAACGCTGAGCATCTGGATGTAAAAATAGCACAAAGCAGGACTGTCTCTGGCTTTCAGGATGGCAGGTTTTGGTGAGAGACCGAACTACAGGTTACTGTCGAAATGCACTGCTGCATCAGAGAGGCTGCCATGTTGGGACCCGAGCGGCCCTATTTCTGTCTCCCACAGAGTGTACTTTACCTCAAAGGGGCACGCGGTGAAAGTGCTTGCAAGGATCATTAACTATTCATGGAAGTACATCCTTGCTAATGGGACCTACAACTATTTTAATTATTGATGTTGTAATTGACAGCGCGGGTCCTGCCTCCCCTCATGGGAGCGGCTGAATTTACGTGTATGACATTGTTCGTCATCCCCACCCTGTGACCCCTTCCCCTCTCATCTTCCATCTGTCCGCTCATAGATCACCGTGATTCTGCATCTGTCATTTGTAATGTGTTGTGATTACTGAGCTCTTTTTTTTCAGCTTCTGTCAGATATTGACGGACAGCTGTCAGGTGGGTTTACGTTGATGATGTAAAGACATGTTGAACACACCGGCACTGCTGGCAGGAAGCTGCATTAATTGGTGATAAATGAAAGCTTATCGGTGGTAAAAAACACGAGTTGAAGGCCTCAGGGAGGTTCTCTCACACCAGCGCTGATTAAACACTCATTAGGGCCGATCCACAGCTTGAGTTGGCGGTAAATTGCGCCCAGATCTGTCACTTAGCGACACGTCAAAGCGCCGCAATCATTAGTTATCTCACGGGGAGGTGGATGGACAGGGGGTTTGTCCTCTTAATTAGATAAAGTGATAAATAAAATGGCATTTCTCACTCATTACAAGAGAAAAAAATGTCATAGACTTATATTCATGATTTTCAGGGTTTTTGCTAAGCATCGCTATTACTATTCTTCATGCATAGGGTTAGAGGTATTTCGAAATTTAACTCAAAATCTTAACCTATCGTAAGTCACTTTGGATAAAAGTCTGCTTAATGCATAAATGTAAATGTAGACGTGTTCATTTGCACAACAGACATGAATGTGTGCTCGAATCGGATACAAAGACAAAAAAATCTGAAGGAGTGACCTGAACCATATCTGGACTCTTTTGACCTGGATCTGTAAGTAGCCATTTAAAAGGTAGTTCACCCAAAAAGACGACCGTACGTAGAAAGTGCAAGTCGATTTGTGGCGAAAGAGTATCCTTTGATCCGATGCACAACATAATGACGAATGCGGAGTCGCAGAGGATAGAGCAAAACAAATCACTTTTTTTTTTTTATGGATGGATGCTTTATTTTTTACTCCAATTTTTACTCCTTGGAGGACTAAGGATATTTTTAAATATATCTCCGATTGTGTTCATCTGAAAGAAGATAGTCATATACACCTAGGATGACTGGAGGGTGGGTAAATCATGAGATAATTTTCATTTTTGGGTTAACTATCCCTTTAACAACCACCTAGAGTACCCTAGCGAACACATACCAACATCCTGCCCATAACATCTCAGCATCATGGTCGTGAGTTTTGCTCTCTTCAGAAAATCTAATTTTATGCATGTTGTTCTGAATTCTATCTCGAGATTAAAGTCATACTAATGCGAAATTAAACGTTACATTTTGAGAAAAAAAGTCAAAATACAATATTAAGAATGAAATCATTAAATTTCGAGAATAAAGTCATGTTTCGAGGAAAAGTCAAAATAAAATGTTGAGAATAAACACTCATTCGATCAGTGTCATGTTCATTGCATACTGATCATAGAGGACATCTTTGGGTCACTCAGTCAAGCTAGGCCTATATTTTAGGCTTTCTTTCTTTCTTTCTTTCTTTCTTTCTTTCTTTCTTTCATTAACAAATAAATAATATCAGCTTTAACTAATTATAACCGAAAAATAAGTAGCATACAAACTTTAAAGAGAATTTGCAAGCGGCTGGGTCTTAATAGATATATATAAAAAATATATACAGTGGCAAGAAAAAGTATGTGAACCACTTGCAGAATCTGTGAAAATGTGAATAATTTTAATAAAATAAGAGGAATCATACAACATGAATGTTATTTTTTATTTAGTAATGTCCTGAGTAAGATATTTTACATAAGATGTTTGCATTTAGTTGACAAGACAAAACAATAGCTGGATTTATTAAAATAACCCCATTCAAAAGTATGTGAACCATTGGTTCTCAATACTGTGTGGTTACCTGGATGATCTATGACTGTTTTTTTGTTTTGTGATGGTTGTTCATGAGTCCCTTGTTTATTCTGAGCAGTTAAACTGAACTCTGTTCTTCAGAAAAATCCTCCAGGTCCTGCAGATTCTTCAGTTTTCAAGCATTTTTGCGTATTTGAACCCTTTCCAGCAGTGACTGTATGATTTTGAGATTCATCTTTTCACACTGAGGACAACTGATGGACTCAAACTCAACTATTAAAAAAGGTTCAAACATTCACTGATGCTCCAGAAGGAAACATTAAGAGTCGGGGGAAACTTTTGAACAGGATGAAGATGTCACAATTTTTCTTTTTTTGTTTAAATATCATTGTTTTTCATTTAGTACTTCCCTTCGGAAGCAACAGAAGATTCTTGCATGTTTCCCGGAAGACAAATTAAGTACAATTTACCTTGATATTTGAATTCAAAAGTTTTCACCCCTGACTCTTAATGCATCGTGTTTCCTTCTGGAGCATCAGTGAATGTTTGAACCTTTTTTAATAGTTGCGTTTGAGTCAATCAATTGTCCTCAGTGTGAAAAGATGAATCTCAAAATCATAAAGCCACTGCTGGAAAGGGTTCAAATATGCAAAAAATCCTTGAAAACTGAAGAATCTGCAGGACCTGGAGGATTTTTCTGAAGAACAGAGCTCAGTTTAACTGCTCAGAACAAACAAGGGACTCATGAACAACCATCACAAAACAAAAAAACAGTCGTAGATCATCAGGTAACCACACAGTATTAAGAATCAAGGGTTCCCAAACTTTTGAACGGGGTCATTTTAATAAATTCAGCTTTTGTTTTGTGAACTAAATGCAAACATCTTTTATGTAAAATATCTTACTCAGGACAGTACTAAATACAAAATAACATGCATTTTGTATGATCTTTCTTATTTTATTAAAATTATTCCCATTTTCACAGATTCTGCAAGTGGTTCACATACTTTTTCTTGCCACTGTGTATCTATGTATAAATATATACACACAAACAGGCCTACTCTTCTTGAGCTTGAACGGACAAATACACATAAATGTATGGCAAATGTTGGAATCAAAAATTGTGAAATTTCACTGGTATCTACAATTTTGGTAGCTTATTTCTTTGTTACTGAAAGAAAGCCTAAAATATTGCTTGACTAAGTGATCCAGCTCTGTCATGTCCTCTGTCAGCAATGAACACAGATTTTAAATTTTATTCTCGAAACATGACATTATTCTCAATTTAATGAGTTCATTCTCAACATTTTATTTTGACTTTAAAATAATGACTTTAATCTCTTGATGGTTTTTATTTTTTATTATTGCTTGGCCCTAGTCCTCTTCTGTAGAAAACAATATTTGAGCAAATTTCTTTTTTTTCACCCAAAAATGAAAATGCTGTCATCGTTTCCCACCAGGTTTGGCATCATGTGACAAAACAAGTGAGAACCAATGGCATTTGGTGTCAAACTTGTTGTGATGCACCTTGCAAATTTGAGTGCTTGGAATGTAGCTCACATTTTATCTTACTTTCATGGTGCTTTTTTGGTCAATTTTGAATGTTGGCAGTGTGCAAAAGCAGCTTGGGTGTTTTTTTTAAACCATCTCGTCTTGTGTTACATGGGTAGAAGTCAGTCACACAGGTTTGGAACAACATAGTTAAGTTAATGATGGCAGAACTTTCTTTTTTCTGTGAATTATCCCATTAAAGCAAACCTAGTCTGCTCTTCTAACCACACTGTTAGAGATAAATGATCTGCTGTTAAGCATCAGATTTCCCCTATTATTTTTAAGAATAATTTCAGGTTGCAGCAAAAGGATTATTTCATTCATTGCATATCCATGCCAAAAGTTCTCCGACAGTAACAGCAGTTTTTTTTATTTCTTTTTTGTGGTTGTTGCTAGGAGCGTGCATGCAGACAGACATGAACTCCGGCCCGCCGTACCGGCCATCTATGTTCTCAGGGAACGTGCTGTGTTGCATTGACAGCTGCATTTACTCAGCATGCCCGCAGCTCACTTCTGCACCTTTGGGTTGCGGGGTGACCTGGCCGGCGGCTCACAGCCTAATGAGTGTAGATGAGTGAGTTCTTTCAGGAGCGCATATGGCATAATGAGGGTGAATCAGGCCAAACGGAGCAGGTTTGGATGGAGATGCCCGCAGTGCTGCATGACTCCCTGTGTCGTGCATCTATAATGTTCCAGTGCAAAATCACAGACTCATGGACTGTTTGACTTTAATTGAGAGGAGAATCATGTTACAGTGCTAGTTTGTTGTGGGTGGTTACCAGGATGTTGCTATGCATTTGCTAGGGATGTGACTGGTTGCCAGAGAACCTCCCTGAGGCCTTCAACTCATGTTTTTTACCACCGATAAGCTTTCATTTATCACCAATTAATGCAGCCAGTCCACCACCAACAAAAAATTCCACCTACTTTAACTTTGAAACTTGAGTTGGCTGTACAATTAGTTGTAGTATAATGCCGGGTTCAGACTACACAATATTTTTGTCGGTCACAATAGTCACTGTGTCAGATTATACGATTTTGACTCCTAAAATATTGTTGTGTCGTGGACAAGAAATATGTCAGACTACACGTTGCTACCCGACCGTTCATCGCATGCCGTCTTTAACCGTGTGCGTGCTGTCATCGAGAAGGCGGGAATATCGACTGACAGAAGGTGCCATGAGCATTAACAAACAATGGCTAGCAGCGTGTTTTGCTCTGTTTTGTTGTCAGAAATCCCAAAAGTGGACGCATATCTGGATTGCATAGATATTTGGATTTTCTCCAAAGAGAACTGTAACATATGTTTCATTTACCTTTTTTTACTCTGCCGCGGTAACTTAGTCCCTCGAGGAAACATCATTATGCAGAAGTATTGTTGCCATAGCTCCACAAACATTTCCTCCATTGTAAATTCCACCTAGCAGGAACAATACCATTGTGTCTCTTTCGTTTTGGCATATTTGAAAGCATGTATGTATGGTACTTCTGTTGTTCTATTGGCCAGTGTCACACATGTGACGGAACTTGTCGTGGACGACTGAAAAAAAAAGAAAAAAGAAACATGCTAGTCTTTCTGTCGTGACGTCGTGAAGCATCGCAGACGTGGCATCAGTTGTCGTCCACTATGACACACTACACGAGCTGAAACGATCGAATCTTGCGTGCCGACGCCCATTGTCGTTTACGAATCCCTAAGGCACCCTACGTCAAGCAAATTGTGGCAAAATCAGGCTAAAATCGTGTAGTCTGAACTGGGCATAACTTAAAAAAATTAGGTTGAAATTGGTTAAATTATTTTGATGAGCAGGGTTATTATAGTTAACTAAAACTAAAACACTTAAAAAATGTGTCATTACTTGAAATGAAATAAACCAAAAAAAACTGAAATAATATAAAATGAAAAATATATGACTTATTTTAGCAACATTTCTCGTTTTCATTTAGTTTAACTTGATTTACTAAATAAGAATACTAAATAAATAAGATTTACTAAATAAAGTTTAAGTTAGTTTTAAAATGACTAAAACTAAAATAAAAATTAATAAAGACATATTTAAAAAAAAAAAGCAAACATGATAAACGTAAAATTACTAAAACTTTAACTAAAATTTAAAATAAATTAATACAAATAAAAACTAGCCTAATTCAAAATAATAATACAAACTATAGTATCTCAATGACACTAAAATATTGTTGATGAGTTAAAGGATTAATTCACCCAAAAATCCAAATTCTGTCATTAATTACTCACCCTCATGGTGCTCCAGACCCGTAAGACCTTCGTTCATCTTCAGAACACAAATTAAGATATTTTTGATAAAATATAATAGCTCAGTGAGGCCTGCATTGACAGCAAGATAATTAACAATGTTATGAAGCGGCTAGAATACTTTTTGTGCGCCAAAAAAACCAAATAACGACTTTATTCAACATGGGCGATTTCAAAACACTGCTTCATGAAGCTTCGAAGCTTTACGGATCTTTTGTTTCGAATCAGAGGTTCGGAGCGCGTATCAAACTGCCAAAGTCATGTGAACCGAAACACTTGTGACGTAACGAAACCTCGTTTACTGAAATCACGTAACTTTGGCACTCTGAACCACTGATTCGAAACAAGAGATTCATAAAGCTTCGAAGCAGTGTTTTGAAATCGCCCATCACTAGACATTGATGAATAAAGTTGTTTTTTGGGGGTTTTTTTGGCGCACAAAAAGTATTCTCGTCACTTTATAACATTAAGGTTGAACCACTGTAATCACATGAACTGTTTTAAATACGTCTTTAGTGGCTTTCTGGGCATCTGAAAGTGTTAATTATCTTGCTGGCAATAGAGGCCTCACTGAGCCATCGGATTTCATCAAAAACATCTTAATTTGTGTTCTGAAGATGAACGAAGGTCTTACAGGTGTGGAAAAACATGAGGGTGAGTAATTAATGACAGTTCATTTTTCATTTCATTTTTGGGTGAACTAACCCTTTAAAGTAATGGAAAAACATGTTGCCCTGATTTATCAATGATATAATTTTTATTATTATTATTATTATATTTTTGATTTATTTTTTTTACAGTAAAGTCTCTATAATATTTTGGTCTTTTTANCTCAGTCTGTCACAGCTGTTAATCAACTCCAAGTTATCACTTTTAGTGACATTTTGTGCACTAAAGTTTTGTGAATCTTTAATTAGTAGTATTGCTAGTTGCTTGCTCATATGACCACATTTGCAGTTTTTGTTTGTAGTAAGTGACATTTAAATAATAATAATAATAATGATATTAAATTGTTTTTTTAAGGCCATTGTCCCCTCCTCCATTCACCGAATGTAGATAATGACATTGATTCTTAAATGGAGATCTGTCCAGCTCATCCGTGCAGAAAATCTGGATTAGTCCTTTACAAATTTTGAATTACAGTAGAATGTATTTGTTATTTTCATGCCAGTTTTACTGGCAAAAGCCATTTGTGTGCTACGAAAATTATATCGCTTGGATTGATGCTATTTCTGAATAATAGAGCTGAAAAGGTCTGTTATTATGGGCTTGTTGACCTTCACTATCAAATACCATATAGATTACATGTAAAAAGACAGCTTTGAGTACATATTGTTTCGTATGCTTCTTATTTCATGGAAATAAACCTGAGAAAAGCTGTTGCTTTTGCATCCGAGAGGCAGTCAAAGAGTCGATCGTTTTGTGTTTTGGGTCTTGAGTGTTGAACAAGATAGGTATTGTGGTTTTAGATTTGGTGTTTGGTGCTGTGATGGGTGTTTGAACATCTGCCAGCACCATTATCTTTCTGGCCTATTTTTACCAGATGAATATTTATGATGTGCTCTCCCTCCTCATCTGAATACAATTCATTTGTGCAGTATTAGTCAGCTGCGCTACATTATAATATCTATGAGTTCAATGTGAATATTTTTGCATGTCTGATAAGTCCTGTAACTCTTGTGGATTTTTGCTTTAAATTGCAATTGATCGGTGATGGACAGAATGCAATAGAATGGAGAGGTCTTGAGCTGTCTTGAAATATTTTCTTGAAGACGGTGGATTAGTTAAGCTTTGATAGGTGTATCAGCAGTGCTTTATAGGAGCAAATATGATAAAAATAAAACCTTTAAATAATAATAATATCCAATAATAATTATCTTTGTGTATATGTAAGAATTTTCATATATGAATTGCTTTTTTATTGCCAATGTGTGAACAGCTTGTAACGAAATATACAAATATATGCCCTGCTCAGTTCAGTTTGCATACAATGGTGTCAATGCAGTCAGATCAAAAACATTGTTGAATATCAAGTGTCAAGTGTCCCCAACTAAGCAAGCCAAAGGCGACAGTGGCAAGGAACCCAAACTCCAACAGGTGACAAAATGGAGAAAAAACTTTGGGAGAAACCAGGCTCAGTCGGGGGACCAGTTCTCCTCTGGCCAACAGCGAACAGTGCATGATTACGAATCAAGCTGCTTTACAGGTCATAAGTCCGACTGGGATTGCAACAGTCAAAATATTTAATCCAGTTCCATCTAGTTGAGGATCGTATTCATAACGCCGGTATGGACGGTTTGTTGAGGAACTGTGCCACTGGCTGTCATGTCGGTGAGGCCTTCACAGGGGATGATCTAGTTGACACAATCTCTGCTGACACTTCAGGGCTGCGTTGTGGTCGTGTCAAGGCGCAGGTCCTCAATCTCACCTGGATACGGCCCGGATCCGGCTGACTATGGTAAACCTCAGGATAAAAAGAGAGACTAATATTAGCGTAGATGCCATTCTTCTTCTGATGTAGCGAGTACATCTGGTGTTATAGGAAGTGTTCCCGGTTCCGGCTGACTTAATTTATGCAGCCTAACAATCCTTTAACGGGTTTGAAAACATAAATTGATAATGTGCTATGTGTATGCCAGGTTAAAGATATGTGTGTCTGCTTCCCGAACAATGCTAGGAAGACTATTCCAGAGTTTGGGTGCTAAACAGAATGATCTACCACCTGCAGTTGATTTTGATATTCTAGGTATTATCAATTGGCCTGAATGCTGAGATCACAATAGACGTGAAGGACTAAAATGCATTAACGGCTCACTCAAGTACTGAGGAGCTAAACCATTTAGTGTTTTGTAAGTGATTAGCAAGATTTTAAAATCTATACAATGTTTAAAATGATACATATAGCCCCTTTAAAATATACTTTATGTACTTATATATAAAATATACTGTGAACTATGAAAGCTTGTTTCAGCCTCTAAATAAAAGGTATTTTTTGATCTCACATTTCAGAAATTTTTTCTCAGAATTGCGAGATTCAAACCCACAATTGTGAGTTATAAAGACAGAATTGTGTGATATAGTCAGAATTGCATGTTATAATGTCAGAATTCAGACTCTTTTTCTTGAATTTGCGTGTTTTTATCACACAATTCTGAGTTTTTTTTTTCTTAAAATTGTGAGATATAAACTCACAATTGCGTTATAAAGCCAGGATTGCAAGATATACAGTGCACAGCATAAATGAGTACACCCCCTCTGAAACTTCTGAAAGTCAGCAATTACTCATTACTTAGAAGACATGTTAGGATTTTTTAGAGAGATAATGTTCCAGCAAGTCTGCATAATCAATTACCAAAGAAGCATGTCAAAATAATTGTTGCAAAATTGAGCACACCTTCCTAAAAGTTACTAAATAAAACGAAATATAAATTTTCTGGTGTAAGTTTAAGGCAATGTTTGATCAACAGGTAAGTATGTTGAACCAAAACATTTAAAAAGAAGAAATTTCTTGACAATTCAAAGTGTTATATAGCCCACTGAATCATTCTCAGACTTAAAGGATTAGTCCACTTTCAAATAAAATTTTTCTAATAATTTACTCACCCCGTCAGTCGAAAAGAAATTAAGGTTTTTGATTAAATCATTCCAGGATTATTCTCCTTATAGTGGACTTCAGTGGCCTCCAAACGGTTGAAGGTCAAAAGTATATACTCAGTTCAGCTTCAAAGGGCTTTAAACGATACCAGACGAGGAATAAGTGTCTTATCTAGTGAAACGATCGGTCATTTTCGGAAAAAATACAACTGTATATGCTTTATAAACACACATTATCGTCTTGCACGTGCTTCCGCTTTCCGCATTCTTCAAAAAGCTTACGCCGTATGTCCTACGCCTTCCCTATTCAACTTACCGAACGAACGCGGCACCAGTTTCGTTTTTTTCCGTAAGTAGAATAGGGAAGGCGTAGGACATACAGCGTAAGCTTTTAAAGCTTGTTTTGAAATAATCAGGCCTTCATTTTAAGCTTTCATTTAGTGATGAGGGATTTATTTTGCTAGACAAAGAGCAGGAGAAATACCAAGCGAGTGTCTCAGAGCCAGCAAAAGCTATGAAAAGACTGACTGTTTATCTCACAGAGTAAGATGCAGCCTGCAGAAATGATATGCATGGTTGTTGTTCTCACTGAAACTACCTACTGTAGCCAAAGCACAATAAAGTCAGTTAGCCATTTCCAAAGCCCATATTTACAAAATATAGATTCTGGGAATCAGTACTCTAATCTCATGAGACCAAATCATTAATTTTGGATCTAACAGCATCTAAAATATTATGGTGTTGCTAGAGGAGGAGTACCGTGAGAAGTGCCTGGTTCCCACAGTAAAGTTCAGTGGTAGTAAAGCTCTTATATAGGGATGTATGAGTGCTGAAGGTGTGAGGGAGTTGTGCTTTATCAATGCTGTCATGAATTCCCACACCACTGTAATTTAATACACAAACCTGAAACAGAAGTTGTTACCCTTTCCTCATTCCCTGCATTGTTAGGCATTTTTTCAACATGACAATGAGGATATGCATTCCAAGGTGAAAAACCTTCTGTGGACATGTTTTGCACTCAATATTAACACTCTTGAGCGCCTGTGGGGGATTCTGTAGAGACGAGTTGAGCAAAACTCCCCATTAAAGATCAAGGCATTTAAGGAGCTCATCATCCAGGAGTTAAACAGGACAAATGTGACCATTTGTCATAAACTTGTACACTCTGTGCCAAGAAGGGTCAGAGCAGTATATTCAAAATTATGGAGGGCATACTAAGTACTAGAATATTATACATTTGTTGAATTAAATCTAGGGTGTATATTTATTTCTGCAATCCTTAATTTAAACAAAATTGCCTAATTTACTTATTTTATGGCTATTAATTACATATATTTCTCAGTTTTTATTATGTATATGTTTAATACATTTTAGTTTTGCCATCTTTCCATGAATTGTATTAGTGATCATAAAGAAAATACATCTTTTGTATTTGTTCAGAGGGGGTGTACTCATTATGCTGTGCACTGTAAATTCTGACTTTATAACTCACAAATCTGACTTTATAACTCGCAATTGTACATGTTTATATCTCACAATTTTGAGGAAAAAAGTCAGAATTGTGAGATATAAACTCGCAATTACGAGAAAAAAATGTCAGAATTAAGAGAGAAAGTCGCAATAACCTTTTTATTCTTTATTTCATGGCGGAAACAAGCTTCCATAGTGAACTGTGTCTTGCATGTTCTCTCTCTCTCTCTTTTTTTTTTTTTTTTTTTTTTTTNNNTTTTTTTTTTTTTTTTGCCTGTTTGCATTTTTACTTTCTGTATGTTTCTGTAGCTGTTTCTGTTCTCTTTGACTGTTGCCTTTTCTTTAGATGTTTTGACATGTTTTTGTTGGAAATTAGGATTAAATGACATCCAAATGTAAAACCTGAGCTGAAAGCGCATGGTATACTACAGTATATTGTAGGATTCATTTTTACGGTTTGTGTTTTTGTAACTCTGAGATCCTTTAATCCTGTCTGAGTTTTCAGCACCCCGCTGAGAATAATTGGTGTGTTTTCAGTTTAGTCACACTTCTGTTCTCTGGTAGGACTCTCTGGAGTCAGAAAGGTCTTACAGGTCTCCGTTCTCTCCAATTTGCCCTTATGAGTGTGAGTGCTCAACACCCTCTGACTAATTCCACCTCCTGCTGCGCTCTGTCCTCATTTGTTTGTAACCAATTACAGCTTGAGAGAGTGAAAACAAACATACATCAGCTTGGGCGAGTCATGTGTGTGTGTGTGCTAAAATGACCCATGAGGCCCTGAAATGAAAAGCAGCTGATGTCTGCAGGATGCCAAATCTCTTTTTCTGTGTCTGCAAGTATGGTGCACTGTGAAGACTTTTGAGGACGTGAACATTAGGTTATGATGATTGTTCGTGATTCAGTTTTCTACTCCACTTCCTCACCTCCTCTAAGACTAGCCGAAGGCTATTATGAATATGTTTTCTGAATATATGGTGCATGTTCAAGCAGAAAGATTCTGTGTGGCATGTGTTGCACCAGACCATGTTCAAAATCATAGAGAGATCATTAATTAATTCAGGTGAAAAAACAAAAATACATTATATATCTATTATACCAGCATCATATTTCTGATGTGGTGTTTGCATTGCACATAAGTCTAGTGATCGACCAGATTTAAGGATTTTTTTTATAGCTAATGCTACCGTGGTGGCTAATATAATGATATATGTTTTATATGCTAATACAATTTAATTAGCAATTCAGCTGCACACACACGTACGTGCTGACATTTAAATATCTGCCGTAATATTTGAACACAAATTGTGCCTTATTCATTGACACCATGTAGGTGGTTGGTGGAGATCAGCCTCATCTATATAAAGTGCATACACAAGTCGATATTCATTTTATCAATTCCAAACCATATCAATCTTAAAAAAAAAAAAAAAAACTTTGATGTTGGCTTGAGAAAGCCTGACCAGAAAATTTGAAGTAGTTTAAAAAAAAGCTTGAAGTTTGAAGGGTTTGAAGGCCATGCAGTCTGGGCCATCAGACAGACAGACAGCTGTTCTGGTTGGTTGCTGTGTTGCAATGTGGTTGCTAAGGTATACCCATAAATGTACTCACCCTCATTTCACATATGCCTTTATCTCTTATGTACTGTAGGACACAAATGGGGAAATTTTTGAAAGTGGACTTTTAAAAGTTATTTGAAACTTTGTGAATAACGAAGTGAAATTCAATCTGCTAGCTTTTGCAAGTTGATATCTGTGATTCCAAATATCATTGATACTCATTCAAAAGATTCATACCGAACAGTGAATAGTGAAATTTCAGTTATCAAAGCTGTCATATGACTTCAGATATTTTAGAATATAGAACACAAGTTATTTGGAACTTTGTGGTACTTGCAATTGTTTTTTTTTTGTTTTGTTTTTTTGTCATATTTTGAACCTGACATTGTCCATTTATGGATAAAGACTAGGTTGGGAATCAAAAATTGATTCCAATTCTGGAATCTGATACATTAAAGTGATAGTTCACCCAAAAATGAAAATTCTGTCATCATTTAGTCACCCTCAAGTTGTTCCAAACCTGTATGAATTTCTTTCTTTTTTATTTTGTTGATATTTTGTTGCTATTTTGTTGGTGACCAAACAGTTGGTAGGCCCCATTGACTTCCATAGTATATATATAAAAAACAAAAATACTATGGAAGTCAACAGGGCCCATCAACTGTTTGGTCACCCATATTCTTCAAAATATCTTCTTTTTTGTTCAGCAGAAGAAAGAAATTCATACAGGTTTGGAACAACTTGAGGGTGACTAAATGATGACAGAATTTTCATATTTGGGTGAACTATCCATTAAAATTTTAATTCCACTTATAGATTCCTGTGTCCCAGTTTAATGTGGCTTTAAACCAGTAATTCTTAAAGTGTGGTCCGCGGACCACTAGTGGTCCGCCATCGCCCCCTAGTGGTCCGCGAAAAGATGACCTAATCTAGGCAAGTATTTATAAAATCCTCACCACCTCAGTTTTAAACTAATGGCTCTTTGGAATGGCATTAAGTGGGACCTAGGCAGTTACAGTATGTTTAATTGCAGTTTTTTTTCCACATGTGCAGTTTGTTGTTCATATTAAGCTGCAACTCATTTCACATTTACTTTTTCAAATTAAATAAAAATTAATATAATAATTTCTGATCATATCATTGCATTTGTGTTTGAATAATTAGTTTTTTGACTTGAAACAGTTGCATATTAAACTTAAATTTAGCTTATCCTTCCTATTTTGTTGGTTTTTGGGGGCGTGTTAGAGTGGGATTCTGTTAGGTGGTCCTCAGAAAAAAATTGGAAGATAAAGTGGTCCTTGGGCTGAAAAAGTTTGAGAAACACTGCTTTAAACCATTCAAGCGCAAGAAGATGTAAAAGGAACTTGTTTTCTGTCCGGGGCACATCCATAGCGCACGCACAAAAAGGTGCCTCTCATACATGTATAGTGCACACATACTTAATTGTGTTGTCTTTCATGTCTTCTTGCGCTTGAACGGACAAATACACACAAAATTATGTCAAAATATCCTCGTAAACAGTCGGTTATGTCTTAAGTGAGCATAAACAGTTGAGAAAGAAAACGTGTAGCAGTATATTGGATCCGTGCATTAGGTCTTAAAGTAACAGCAGCCTAATTAACCTGCTGCCATCTGTGTCATTACTGCTAATCAAAAAACAAAAGAAAAAGAAAATCCATCAATGATCTTGACTAAGGATTAATCTATATTTTATTTATAAACAAGAAAACTATGCAGTGTTATTTTACATTTGATTTCAATTTCTGAACTGTATTCAGTTTTTTTTGTGCTATTGCCAATTTGCTTATTTGTTCTTATTGTATTACTGACATTATACTTTAATAATGTTTAAAATTTATATTAGTCTAGTTTGTTAGTTGTTCTTTAGGCTGCTGTTTTTTTTTTTTTATGGTATTCAGCTGCAACAGAATGTTTTACAAAAAGACACAGAATAAATATGTTTGATATCTAAATGTTGGACTTAATTTTTTTTACCTTATTGGAATCGTTAAAAGTTAAGAATCGTAAACGTTAAGCAGAACCCAAGCCTAATAAAGACACTGCTAAGTCTCTCCTTTTTGTTACACTTGAAAAGTCATAAAAACGTCATATGAATTTGAACTGAGATAAGGGTGAGTAAATGAGAGAATTATTCCTTTAATGCACAGAAATGTTTGTTAGTTTTATTATATCTCTGCATGTGCTTTAGAACGTGATGTTATAACATTGTAGCAGACGTGATGCCGTTTTCTGTTTTTAACAGCGTTCTTACACCTCCAGCTCTCACCTCCATTCACTGCTCATCGCTGTGACTGTGATCAGAGAGGTGTTCATGTCAGAGCGTGACAGGATCTGCTCATTTTGTGCTCTGGAGGAAAAGCTTCTGTGTTCCTCTATTCAAGGGACAGTAATGGAGACTTCAGCCCTCCGTTCTCATCCATCATTTATAGAGCACAAGCTGCTTTTCTGTGTTCCAAGTAAACATTATGTGCATCTTAAAACTGGGCTGCTTTCTCCACTTTCTCCACTTAACTTTTAGCTGAACTTTTAATTCAAAGTCCAGTTTAAAGGTAAAGTATGTACGATTTATTTTTTATGTTAAAGGGGGACCTATAATGCCCCTTTTGTAATATAAGTCTATGGTGTCCCCAGAATGTGTCTGTAAAGTTTCAGCTCAAAATACCGCACAGATCATTTATTATAGTTTATCAAATGTGCCCCTATTTGGGTGTTAGCAAAAACATGCTGTTTTTGTGTGTGTCCCTTTAAATGCAAATGAGCTTCTGCTCCCTGCCCTCTTTCCAGAAGAGGGCGGAGCTTTAACAGCCCTGCACTTCGGTTGCTAATCAACAACAAAGCTGGAGAATCTCACGCAGCAAAAATGAGGATTGTCAGTAACGGTGTTCAGCCTTACATTGTTCAAACCGGAGTCGGACACTGATGGAGAGACTCAGGAAGAAGTTACAACTCGTTAGCCTCATAGCATAATTGCCTAAGTCATTTTTTTTTCCAATTGATCTGGGCAATTATGCTATGAGGCTAACGAACTTTTAGAATGAAACTGGACGTTTCTGAATGGTTAGTGGATAAATGTATGTAGCTGCTGTGGAGTTGATTCAACTCATTGACTAGCATGTGCCGTCATGTTAATCTTTTGTGCAAATCCAGCATTGAATTGACCCTCGTTTGTGAAGCAGTCTGGCATAAAATGATGGCATGATAACAACACTCTACTACATCTTCTCTAAAGCAGCCCTACATGGCCTCACCCCCTTTGTTGCGTGTTCTCGGGGGCAGGGTTTATGTCAATTTTGGGGTTAGTGATGTCACCGACCTGGGAAGAAGCTCGTTGTAGTCCTTAAAAAGTGATTTCTGTAAAAGAAAATATCTCCTTTTGCATTGAACTTTGAGTGTCGTAACTTTGCAGATGATGTTTATGCTCTAACAACAACATTACACACTAGGTAAAGTTAAAAAAGTGAAATAGTAATAAAGCACCCCTTTAAAATACATTCTCTGAAACCAGTTTATTGTTCTTTGACTACCATTAGTATACCATTCATGGGTTTACCTCCCAGGCACCATCAAAACATTGAGAGCGGTCTGCTAAAATCTGTCAATCTCTTTCCCGCTTGACCTATAGTGAGAGTTTGGGGCATGGCTACTGTAACAGGCGGAGCCAGAGGGTGTTTAGCTGGTGTTGGGACCATGACTGATGCGTTACATAGGGAAAGACATTCAGCTTTGGGTACAGGAGGACAAGCCAAATTTTGCTGCATTTAGCCCTTCAAAGATTAAACGGGTCATGAATGCGTCAAAACGAACAGGGCATTGTGATACTATATATGCTACATTAGATGCTTCAATCCATCATCATCATGCACCCGTGATGTTTACTCTGACAGGTCCAGTGTAGACAGCCTTAAACAGTTGTGTGCGTCTTGTCAAAAAATGCACCAGGTGCAGATACTTTGGATGGGTTGATTATAAGTAAGACGCTGTCTTTGGCTCTAGATAGTCCTCACTCAGGACACATAGCAACACAGCTACAAGTATTCCCAATATCTTGGACCTTTTAATAAAAGTAGCCTAGTTTTACCTGTAGCCTAGTTTTAGAGCTGTGTTGTGATATTTGGTTTGGGCAGGTGCAAGAAAGGGGCATTTGCAAAATATGCAGTATATTTGTAACTCCCCGAAAACTTCCTAACTCTTCCATCCAGATAGCGGAATTCTCTGTTTTTATTGTTATTTCTATTTCTTATGCGTTCCATTTTTATTATGCATTTGGTTCTTCTTTATGTAAAGCACTTTGAATTACCATTGTGTATGAAATGTGCTATACAAATAAAATTGCCTTGCCTAGTGTCACAGAAACTACATACTTCACCTTAAAGTTCAGGGGCCGTATTCACAAAACATCTTAAGGCTAAAAGTAGCTCCTAACTTGCCGATTTAGGAGAAACTCTTAAAAATAATGGCCGTGTCAGTCCTAATTTTAGGAGTCCTACATTTTTGCTCTAAGAGTATTTCTCAAAGCATTTTAGCGCTAAAACTAGCTCCTAAGTCTGTGAAACGTTAGNAAAATGTAAATGTCTTTGGCTCTAGATAGTCCTCACTCAGGACAGATAGCAACACAGCTACAAGTATTCCCAATATCTTGGACCTTTTAATAAAAGTAGCCTAGTTTTACCTGTAGTTTTACCTGTAGCCTAGTTTTAGAGCGGTGTTGTGATATTTGGTTTGGGCAGGTGCAAGAAAGGGGCATTTGCAATATGCTGTATTTTTGTAACTCCCCGAAAACTTCCTAACTCTTCCATCCAGATAGCGGAATTCTCTGTTTTTATTGTTATTTCTATTTCTTATGCGTTCCATTTTTATTATGCATTTGGTTCTTCTACGATGAGATGGCAAAAAATAAAAAATAAAAATAAATTATATATATATAGAGGGCTCTGAGCTTGAAATTTAGCCCAAAACCAAAGTTCTCCCCGTATCCCCAGCCGAGTGAGGAGCGTGTTGGCGGAGGGATGCAGAAAACCGTCTAAGTAACTATAAGCGAGTCGGCTCTCGTCTTTGTATATATTCCTCCTCTCGAGCTGATTAGAAAGACCGTTTGAATGTGTTTCTCCCAATTTGTCGCTTGAATTCTCTTGAGATGCAGACATCCAAGAGGTGGACAATCAACTGTATATCCTAGTTTAATTAGTGACACTTAGCCTACATTTTAAAACCTTTATGGCAACAATATGGCAATTTTATTTTGACTATGGCAACATTTTATTAAAAAATATTTATTTGAATAGGGCAACATTTGTATTTTAAAACCTTTATTTTAATGTGGAATCATGACACCTCATTCTACAATATTTCTATGATTAAATTGCTGACTCCTCCCCATCAGCCAATCACTGTGTGTTTACTCCATCAGCCAATCACTGTGTGTCTATTCCATAGCAACGAGGTCAACCCCGCCCTTACTCTTAGCTTAAGACTTCAGTCTATTCCTTAGTAAAAGTTTGTCTCAGCAGCTTTGTGAATAGGTTTTAAGAGAAAACTCTTAGCTAAGAACTTTTACTGCTATTTAGGAGAACTCTTAGTGGTAAGATAAAATGTTTTGTGAATACGGCCCCTGGTATGGGCAGCGGGCAAGTTAGCATCCACAACTTTATTATTATATATTTTTTTCTTTATTCTCGCAATTTATTCTTATACTTTATCAAATTTAACAAATTCATCAAATTATTCTTTATTAAATTATAAAAACAAAACAATAAAAAAATATATTACTGGAATTATGGTACTAAAAATCTAATGTTTTTAATAAGAATAATTTATTTTACTAAACAACAGTAAAAATGCAATATTAATATTCATGGCTTTCAAACGTTAAATCAATAGAGCTTTTAGTTTGGTAGAAAACTGCAGAGTGATCCTAAAACGTTTTCTAATAAGTAGTTCTTCCAATGTTTCATCATCGGACTCGCGCTCAGATTGATATGGTAAAATCAACGCCATCATTACTGTCTTTGCAGCGCTGAGCTTTAGGAAGCCTCCGGAGCTGAATCAGTTATGGTAATGGACATTTGTTTGCGACTTGAACTGTAAGAGGTAGACCAATCACAACAGACTTTGCTGTCTGGCCGATCAGAACAGAGCAGGCTCTCGGAAAGGAGGGATTTAGAGAGACTGATTCATCCGACGAGTGGTTTGAGAATAATTGAAAAATGTGGTGACGTGCAATGTATATTATGAGAAAATGAAAGTTTTTTTGACCTTTGATGCATGTAAACCTGTTATAGGAGACTACACTCTAAAAAATGTTTGGTTAAAAACAACCCAAGTTGGGTTGAAAATGGACAAACCCAGCAATTGGGTTGTTTTAACCCAGTGGTTGGGTTAAATGATTGCCCAACCTGCTGTGTAGTTTTATTTAACCCAACTACTGATTAAAAATGACTATATGGCTGGCTTAAAATGAATCCATAATAGGTGAGATAATTACTAGAGGCAACAATAATAATTAAAAGGTCTACATTTATTAATAAGCAATTTAATAAATGTGTATTGTTTATTATTCATTATCTTATTAATAAATGTTAATTTCCAGCATATTTTGGGTTCATTTTAAGCAAGCAATGCAGTAATTGTTATACAACAGTTGAGTTAAATAAAACTACCCAGCACGTTGGGCAAACATTTAACCCAACCACTGGGTTAAAACAACCCAATTGCTGGGTTTGTCCATTTTCAACCCAACTTGGGTTGTTTTTAACCCAGCATTTTTTAGAGTGTACAAAACAGAATTAGGAATCTTTCAAATAGCATAATAGGGGCACTTCCTGTTCCTTTTGCAGAATTTTTTTTTTCACTGTTTAATGCAAAATATTGATGTTTATAGCTAGCAATCTGAATAGCAACAGAAATGTTATGGTAATTACATCTTTATGCTGGAACTGTTAGTGTACAACACTTGCACTGTATTGACCAAGCATTCATGTTTGTGTACTTGCATAGAGTATGTTGTTGCCCTTGTCTTGTTGTTAATTATGATCATTTCAGGTTGTTGTTATCTGGTTATATATTGGATTCAGCTGTTAATTGTTAATTGGGGATACAGTAAATAGAACAGTTTATCCAGTGCTAAAGGCTGTGCACCTGCCACAATCCTGATATGCATGGCATCCATGTAGTCGCCTTCAGTCTGTACGAACTGTTCGCATGTACCGTCCCCTCGAGGCCTCAAACAAACCCTGGAGCGGGAGCATTTGGTGGGGCTGCTGGTTCACAGACCCGCGGAGCGCTGAGCTTCAGACATTTCACACTCAGCGCTGATGGCACTTGCTGATACAGCTTTCGCACAGTCCCTAGAGGTGAAATGACCTCAGTGCCCTGCAGCGTGAAATTGCAACCCTGCCAGGAAAGGAGAGAGGTTGTGGCAAGGGCTACAGGGCTTATGGGAATGAAGGAGTCTCAGGATATGTTTAGAATTTTTTTTTTTCTTATTTTAGCAAACAGAACATGCTTTGCTTACTGTGACTCTTAGAGGACTTTTATATTTGCACTGAAAAACATTTGGTGCAGGATTTACTTCGAAACCATTTTCACTCTTAAAATTTTACTCTTAGATTTCACAAATAAAACGAATAAGGAACGGCAAGACATTGAATTAATCATGAAATTTTAAAACAGAAAGACTGAAATTTCTTGTAAAGTGTACTTCAATAATCTGTTTTATTTACAACTAAAAAGAATAATATTTTTACAGTGTGGTTGCATTTGTCTTTATTGTTAGATGTGCGTGTGACTAAAAAAACTCTGACACTGACTCTCATGCAGAAGGATTTTTTTAGACTAATTTTATATGGTCAGTGATTTATATGAACTCTGCTGTCCTGCACAGAGGCATAAACACACTTAAGATGATTTAAAGTCATTCCCATGTGGCTGGCTGTCATTTCTGCTGTGGGCGGCTCAGATGCTCCAATATAAAGCAGATTGGATGTTTCTAATGAAACCCTATCATCATGTGTCCTTAAGTGACTGTCTGCTGGTCATTTCTGTTCTGCAGTTCCTTTTAAAAATGTCGATATCATTTGTGCAATTTGATCAAAAAGGATTGAATGTTTTAGTGACACAAATCAACTAGCACTATAAATGTCAGACTTAAATCTATTAAATTCATTAATAATACTCACTACTGATAATTGTGCAGTCATTACCCCTCCAAAATGATGTCATGTCCTAGAGGATCATGTCATTATGGCACATTTTGGTTACAGATTCTTTCAAAATTGTGAGCTTATTAAAATGTTATCTAATATAATGGAGACATGAAAATGTAGTGCATAGTAGAAAGACCCCCTAGTTTTAGTCATTGAAAACGTAGTCACATTTTCATGCTGCATAGTGGTTAAACTGATAATCACGATTATTTTGCTCAAAATTATAATCAGAACGATTTCTGTCATTTGAGAAATTAATTTTTATGTTTTATCAGAATTTTTGCACTTTAACCAATAAGCGCAAAAAAAAAAAAAAAGGAGAATTATATAACTATTTTGTCATATATGTAAATTAGCACATGGTCTACATTATGAAAACTGGTAAAACTAGAAACTTCTCAAAATCTAAAATAGTGAAATTCCTAATAGTAATTCCAATAATTACAAATTACTTTAATGGTTTTCTATTAAAACAACAGCAAAAAAAGACTTTCTATTGTCACACAGAGGTTGCATATGTGTATTTATTCTGCAGCCACTATCGCAAACAACATTCATGTTTGGATTTATTACAGTTCGTCATTGAGAAGGTTTGATCGCAGTGGCTTGTGACAGAACAGAGACTGACTGAATGACACTTTAAAGGGGACCTATTATTAAAAGGGACCTAATATAAGTCTCTGGTGTCCCCAGAATGTGTCTGTGAAGTTTCAGCTCAAAATTTATTATAGCTTGTCATCATTTGCCCCTATTTTGATGTGAGCAAAAACATGCCATTTTTGTGTGTGTCCCTTTAAATGCAAATGAACTGCTGCTCCCTGCCCAGTTTCCAAAAGAGGGTGGAGCTTTAACAGTTCGCGCTTCGGTTGCTCATCAACAATATATTTAGGGCAGTCGTGGCCTAATGGATAGAGAGTCGGACTTGTAACCCAAAGGTCATGGGTTCGAGTCTCAGGTCCGGCAGGGATTGTCGGTGAGGGGAGTGAATGTCCAGCCTCATNNNNAAAAAAAAAAAAGGAGAATTATATAACTATTTTGTCATATATGTAAATTAGCACATGGTCTACATTATGAAAACTGGTAAAACTAGAAACTTCTCAAAATCTAAAATAGTGAAATTCCTAATAGTAATTCCAATAATTACAAATTACTTTAATGGTTTTCTATTAAAACAACAGCAAAAAAAATACTTTCTATTGTCACACAGAGGTTGCTTATGTGTATTTATTCTGCAGCCACTATCGCAAACAACATTCATGTTTGGATTTATTACAGTTCGTCATTGAGAAGGTTTGATCGCAGATTTAGTGGCTTGTGACAGAACAGAGACTGACTTCACAACAAAGCTGGAGAATCTCACGCAGCCAAAATGAGGATTGTCAGTAACGGTGTTCAGCCTTACATTGTTCAAACCGGAGTCGGACACTGATGGAGAGACTCAGGAAGATGTTACAACTTTTAGAATGAAACTAGATGTTTCTAAATGGTTAGTGGATAAATTTATGTAGTTACTGTGGAGTTGATTCAACTCATTCACTAGCATGTGCCGTCATGTTAATCTTTTGTACAAAACCCATATGGACGCCCACTAGACATGGCTTACCTGTTTGCCAAACAGAACCATACACACCAGGATAATGTTTATGATTCCTATCAAATGCTGTGAATGGTCTGATATTTTTTCCAAAATATCACTCGGACAGAAACGCTGCTTTTTTAGCAATCGAGCTTGCCAGGGTCAACTTGCAGGCTATCCAAGCTAATGAGACTCTAAATAGTGTTCTGTAGTTGTCCTTGCAGCCAACGACAGAACAGTTAGCATGCTTTGCTCGAACATTTGCCATGGCGTTAGAACTGGTATACCGTTTTAGCTTGTGAAAACAAAATGACTGCGCCGTGGGTGGAAATGTGTAGATTACGGGGCATACAGTAGGCATGTGACGGTATCAAATTTTCATGTTGCGATAATTGCTTAAGCTTTTATCATGGTATACGGTATTATGCAAAAAAAAAAAGTGTTGTCCTAGGTTTAAGAACTCTTTTTCTAATAACAAAAAGAACTCTGAACTTTTTCAGAGTATTGTATTTTTATACAAAAAATAAAATGTTTCAAACAGATTAAAGTGTAAAAGAATTATAAAGAACAACAGGTACCACTATATAAGGTCTCATTATTTAACATTAGTTAATGCACACCAGATTAAGATTGAGCACTAGCTACATTTGTTACAGAAGGTTTTTTTGTTGTTGTTAATAATAGTTAAAAATACAACTGATCATTGTCAGTTTTGGTCCATTAAATAATAATTACAACTTCTGATTTTAGTAATGTTAATAAAAATTAACTAGAAATTAACTTTAACTAAGATTAATAAATGATGTTTTAAATGCTAATAAATGCTGTATTAAAAGTATTTTTCATTGTCAGTTTGGTAATAATGAATTAACATGTTAAGTAATGAAGCCTTAGGTCATCGTGTTACTGAACAATAACAAATAATCAGAACATTTTCAATCATTATAGGGCATGTTGTAGTTCAAATTAAAGCGGAACTCAGTAAGATTTGCGAAGCTCCCCCTACAGTTTCCTTCAGTGAATCAGTGAATCAGGACTACAATGACTACAATGCTCACCAGCGCAGTAGTTTTGCAAATACAGTGCAAGAAAGAGGAGGTGGATAATTTGCAAATACAGTACACTTAATGGAGGTGGGTAATTTTCGAAATTGTCTTATAAAGTCATAATATATACATTGTTTTTGAATTACCGTAAAGCATTTTGTCACTCTCGCGTGAACGTGAACATGAGGCGAGATTGTGTCGGGTCGGTGCCGCTCAAGTTCCAAGTGCTGTTTTTTGGCGTAGACATGCCAGAGGGGGTTAGTGCACGCCTCAAACACACCACTTCAAGTCAATTAACCATCGTAAGGACTTAGAAAACTATTTATGAAGGTAAAAAAAGTTAGTTAGTTCTGCTTTAAAATATAAAAATGTTTAAGTTTGAAAATAAATAGCCTATTAGGTTTTTAAGTATTAAGTATTTGGTGCTGTGATGAACAGCATTGCGAATACAAAAAAACTGAATGTCTGTTTGAAGCATTTTAAATACGGCAGCTGCTTTGTTTACGGGTTTCCGGGATAACCGCTGCACTTCTGCTGTTCCATCAGTGCCCTCTGCTGTCAGAGAGTGAACGTGCACTTTCATTCAGCGCGTCTCCTTCACTCGTTCCACCATGTGCTTCTCATGCACGTTGGGTTTGTTTACATAGTGCGCATGCCTTTTTGACGCCGCATACAGTGGTGTTGTGGATTTTATACGGTTGATTGGTAAAGTATTCTTAAAATGTAATATAAAAATTAGAATAATTCTTAATAAATAATTTTTCACCGTATTTTGAGGTGCCCACGGTAACAATATCGTGCATATTCATTATCGTGATATATCGTATTACCGAATATCGACACGTCTATTTTACAGTATAATAAGATCCCCTTCCTACGTCACAAGGGGAGCGAAATCTAAGCGGCTCGTTTTTTCACATGCTTGCAGAGAAAGGCTAACCAAAACAAAGTTACTAAATTGTCCTTTTTAAAATTTTCTGGGTTGGTAGATGCACCAGGGACCTGATTATAGCACTTAAACACTGAAAATCAGATATTCATAATATGTCTCCTTTAAAGGTCACCTATTATGGCCATTTTGCAAGATGTAATTTAAGTCCCAGGTGTCCCCAGAATGTGTCTGTGAAGTTTTAGCTTAAAATACCTCACAGATTATTTATAAATCCATGTTGTAAATACCCATTTCTGACTACAGTCAAGAACAGGCTCTTTTCGCACATGTGCCTTTAAATGCAAATGAGCTGCTGTGCCCCGCCCCCTCTCTACCATCACAGTTCCTGCCTCAATTGGATTCTCTGCCAAATATTAACAAGACATCTGCTTGGTTTGAGGATCCTCCATATCGCGAACACTCTCGGATAGCATAGTTTATTTCATCATTAAAGTTTATTATTTCCACACGTTTTAAAGCTAAATCAGTTTAAACTTCTATCTAATGGATTGTTTTCTGAGCGCACTTATCTAAATCACACACACAGAGACAACTGTCAGACGTCAAGTCTCATGAGTAACCTCTCTTTCACATTTTTTTGTTTTGTTTAAACTGTCAAATACACAGAAGGTTCTGTCAAAAACACACACAGTAAATAGCAGGCAAATCGTATGTGTATATTTGATCTGTGGTGCATTCCCTTCAAAAATAAAACCAATCCACTGCGTTCAGCGGCTCAAATGTCAGTAAATGAAGACTGTTATGTTCACTCTTACATCCAACAACAAAACATCTCAATTACTTACCAGACATTGTTGTCGCTACAGCAGCTCGCTTAGGCGGGGCATGAGTAATGTGACGTCACATTACTTAGAGAATCAAAACGGCTTGTCTAATGAGACTGCTTTGGTTTAAAGGGATAGTTCACCCAAAAATGAAAATTTGTTGTTTATCTGCTTACCCCCAGGGTATCCAAGATGTAGGTGACTTTGTTTCTTCAGTAGAACACACATGATTATTTTTAACTCCAACCGTTGCTGTCTGTCAGTCTTATAATGCGTGTCAATGGTAACACAATTTATAAGAGTCAAAAAATATGCATAGACAAATCCAAATTAAACCCTGCGGCCCATGACGGCACATTTATGTCCTAAGACACAAAACGAATGGTTTGTGCGAGAAACCGAACAGTATTTATATAATTTTTTACCTCTAAAACACCACTATGTCCAACTGCGTTCAGCACTCGGTTAGTGAGGTCTGATCGCGCTCTGACAACGGAAGTGATGTCTCACACTCATTGAAGTATAAGCGCGAGACATCACTGCTGTTGTCAGAGCGCGATGATATAAATGATATAAATACTGTTCGGTTTCTCACACAAACCATTCGTTTTGTGTCTCAGGACATAAATGTGCCGTCATGGGCCGCAGGGTTTAATTTGGATTTGTCTATGCATGTTTTTTGACTCTTATAGATTGTGTTACCATTCACAAGTTTTATACCGCTAACAGACTGCAACGGTTCGAGTTAAAAATCATCATTTGTGTTCTACTGAAGAAACAAAGTCACCTACATCTTGGATGCCCTGGGGGTAAGCAGATAAACATCAAATTTTCATTTTTGGGTGAACTTTCCCTTTAATGGGGATTTAAAAAAAGGAGTGGATGGATTTTTATCATTGTAGGGTGGTTGTGTACACACACTGCCAACACATTTATTTATATTTTTAAGCAGGAAAGGATTAAAAACAATCGGGCCTGACTCAGTATAAAACTGGTTTTCAGCAGGTTCCTGCTCTGCAGAACATAAATACCACAAACACAACAAACTCCAAAACAAGACAACAACAAACACACAAACCGAGAGAAAGAGCATTAGGGGGAGGCCATGGAGCCACCNTCCATGTTGTTAATACCCATTTCTGACTACAGTCAAGAACAGGCTCTTTTCGCACATGTGCCTTTAAATGCAAATGAGCTGCTGTGCCCCGCCCCCTCTCTACGATCACAGTTCCTGCCTCAATTGGATTCTCTGCCAAATATTAACAAGACATCTGCTTGGTTTGAGGATCCTCCATATCGCGAACACTCTCGGATAGCATAGTTTATTTCATCATTAAAGTTTATTATTTCCACACGTTTTAAAGCTAAGTCAGTTTAAACTTCTATCTAATGGATTGTTTTCTGAGCGCACTTATCTAAATCAGACACACACAGACAGCTGTCAGACGTCTCATGAGTAACCTCTCACATTTTTTTGTTTTGTTTAAACTGTCAAATACACAGAAGGTTCTGTCTGTTTGTGCGAGAAACCGAACAGTATTTATCAAATTTTTTACCTCTAAAACACCATTATGTCCAACTGCGTTCAGCACTCGGTTAGTGAGGTCTGATCGCGCTCTGACAACGGAAGTGATGTCTCACACTCATTGAAGTATAAGCGGTAGACATCACTGCTGTTGTCAGAGTGCGATGATATAAATGATATAAATACTGTTCGGTTTCTCGCACAAACCATTCGTTTTGTGTCTTAGATCACATATGCATATTTTTTGACTCTTATAGATTGTGTTATCATTCACAAGCTTTATACCGCTGACAGACTGCAAAAGTCCATTTGTAACAGATCTCGTAGTGCGCTTGAACCTCGAGCTGGGTTTTGGAACCAACGCATTGAGTGCTGCTGAGGTGTGTCCATTTTAAGATTTGACAATACAAGTTTATCCCATGGCTTATTTTATAGTTCTGAAATGTCAAGGCATTAGACAAAGATAGTGCAATACAGTGGTGAGTCCAGCCTGGAAGCCTGTTGTGGATCTTGTAGGCTCTATTATAGAGTCTTGTTACTGGTTCAAGGATTTCATTTGTTGTAAGTGACCAAACAGGTAAACAATATGACAGAGTGGACATAATGATGGCATGAAGATATGTTTTAGAGACAGAAAGCGACAAATATGGTCTAATTTTACTATAAACAAATAACTTTTTGTCCATTTTATTTATTTATATCCAAACACCTTGTAAAAGTGGATTTAGCATAATGGTGACCTTTAATTTAAGCAGAATATCTCAAATGGAGGTCGCTAAACTCCAGCTTACTTGTTTGTATTTTCAGATCATCCAAACTTAAAATTTCCAAACTGAAAATACTTCTTCCGCAGTGTAGAGAGAGCGCTTGCCCATGGTTGCCAGATTGCAAAGTTTAAGTAAAACACTGGGGGATTTAAATTATTGACATCTGGCAACTGCAAGCATGAAAACTCCAAGAAGCTTGTTAAAAACACTCTGTAATATTTTGTCTCCTTTTTTAAAATAGTGATAAAGAGAGAATTTTTTTAAACTATATTTTAGTCTCGTCTTTTTTGTCAACGATATCGCATGTTGACATAGTCACAGTTCAATGACGTTTGTGTCTTAGTCTTGGAAAATAGGTTGTCGCCAAACGTTTTTCGTCATAGTTTTTTCAATTAACGAAATTAATGCTATTTCTTACAATAAACTGAAAACTGATCACCTATTTTAAGCATGTGTGCAAAATATACAAGATCGCACATGAAATCCTTCATCTGAAAGCAGTCGACTGCACCGCAGCCTCTGATGAACACGGCAAACAAGCTCAAATGTGTTGAGATGGCAGCATGTCTGGCCCTTTGACATTTAGCTGCTCAGTGCATCATGTGGACGCATCCTTCCAGAAACATTGATTTGCCATGAAGATCAGTCATGGAAAGATGAGACATTTCTAAAAACTGCTACTTGAAAACTTCTCTGACCCTTGCTTCCTAATCTAGTTGTCAAATAAACCTGGCATTGCATAGTACGAATATTATAGGCTTTTTGACAAACTCGTTCCTCTTTTATAAGTCGCTTTGGATAATTGCTTCTGTTAAATGCCAAGTGCAATTTTATATGTAAATGAATATGTAAATGACCTCTGTTATGATTAACTAACCTCTGCTGACCAGCACAGTTTGTTTATTTATTAGGGTTGACTGAGGATGGGCGGTCATATGGTAATGAGCTCATTATTATCATCACTGCCAAACATTTCTTTTGCGGCTTGCAGCAGATGAAAAAAATCCCATATACTTGAAAAGTAATCAGAACAATCTCTGTATCAGGATATACAGATATGGATGTGGGATATTCTTTTTCTTTCTTTTTTTTTTACAGTTGGTGTGACATCTGGTATAATATTATTGTCCGAAAGCCTTATGCTGTTGTGGAATCTGATTAATATTGAATGTAGGAAGCAGTTGAAGCAGAAGAGGTTTTTTTTTTGGTTTGGATTTGTGTACTAGAATAATAGAAATATGCTGTTGTATTGCCATCATCTCATTTTGAGTGTGTCTTTCCCCCACAGTTGAAGAAATTAGATGGCTTTGGGGAAATATAGCCCACATAAAAATCTTAGTAGCATCAGAGGAATTATATAAATCCACCCGCTCGCTCTTAAGCGCTTCTATCATGGCCAAAAAAAAAACAAAAAAAAAAGCACTTAACGGCTGGAGTGTTGACGCAGAAACCCTAAAGAATTTTCATGTTTAACACTCAAGGTCAAATAGCTCCCATGTGCCCTATTAAAAGTGCTCAAGTTGCCCAGAAGCCTGAGCTGAGGTTTATTATTCACAGGGCAGTTAATTCTTTATGGCATTAGCTCTATATGTTGGCAGGGAGTACATGTATTTCATGGAAATTAATTACACTAATCACGAATCTGCAGCCAGATTCAGAGCATATCAAGAGAGTCAGCATCTTTACAGGAGACATAATTATTTCATTCTGCATATGCATAATTACACACAACCCTCATTAATTCATATTACTTTGATCATGTGTGCATACATAGCATAAAAACACAAACATTATTACAAATCATTATTGTGCAGTCTATTTACAGTGTATTTCCTTTAATGATCTTCCTATAATCTTAATATATATAATTCCTTAAAGGGATAGTTCACCCTAAATGAAAAATAAGTTATAAATTACTCAACCTGGATTCTCACAACTTGTGTGTTTTTGCTGGACGAGGCGGCGTGAACTGTGTCACACGAACGCGTCACGTTGCTGTGCACTTTAAAACCAACAGCCAAGGTCAGGATTTTCATTAGATAATACATTAAATTTCATATCGTATTCCTCCAGAACACTTGACATGTACAACACGTGTAGCATGGGATCATTCTGTGATACTTTTGCATCTTTTTTAAAAAGCTTGATGTTGGTCGCTTTTCACTGCCATTATATAGACAAGCGCAAGCGGGACATTTTTTTAAAATTCTCCTTTTGTAGTCCATAAAAGAAAAAAGGACATATAACATAAGTACAACACCAGGGTGAGTAATTTATGACTTAATTTTCATTTTTGGGTGAACTGTCGCTTAAGCTTTTTCAGAATGATCAAAATCATTGTGAAATCTCAGCATTTGGGTATCAGTAATACTCAGCTTAGGCCCTTTCCTTTCCTTGTTTTGTTTTTCTGATTCAAAGTATGTAGAGAACAAAGATCAATGTAACTTTAGTTACATAGTAGTAGCTTAACATTTAGAAACTACAAGAGTTATTGAAACTATAGAAACATTCAAATTACGAAATAACTTTAAACATTTGAATGAGATTGCATATTGTAATTATTGTTTTATTTTTAATTTTTTTACATTTTCCACAAAAAACTGTATTTGATCTTGATAAGAAGTATTCTTGATCATCAAAGCATCATATTAGAATGATTTCTGAAGGATCATGTGACACTGAAGACTGGAGTAATGATGCTGAAAATTCAGCTTTACGCTCACAGGAATAAATTACATTTTAAAATATATTCAAATTGAAACCAATTATTTTAAATTGTAATAATACTTCTAAATATTGCTGTTTTACTGAATTTTTTAATCAAATAAAGGCAGTCTTGGTAAGCAGAAGAGACTTCTTTCAAAAAAATCTTACAGACCCCAAACTATATACATGCATACATAA
This sequence comes from Anabarilius grahami, assembly GCA_003731715.1. NCBI lineage: Eukaryota > Metazoa > Chordata > Actinopteri > Cypriniformes > Xenocyprididae > Anabarilius > Anabarilius grahami. The sequence continues at coordinate 2,442,508 of RJVU01049301.1, forward strand.
ATATATATGTAACAAATAATACCAAAAGGTAACAATAACAGAATAGCAGTAACAATAACAGAAGTAAGTCGACAGAAACAGTCTTTGACTTCTGTTAAAGTAGGTCCCGATCTTTCTTTCCGGTTGTTTTGCTACGTTTCTCTGTCTTGCTCCAGCGGCTGCGCTCGGATGGTTTGAGGTTTGACTGTGATGTCCTGTCACAATGATGAATGGTCACTGAAAAGCCATCACATCCGATTTGTTTCTCCTCTTACCTTTTGTTTTCCCAAAAATCCAGATTTTGTTTTTCAGTGGATCACAAACCACTGGGAGCATCCTAGTGGAAACGGTGATAATTACACAGCTGTGGCCTCAGCATACTTTCTGTGTGCCGATCACAAGGTGACACTCCCTCAGGACACACATGGCATGCTCCATTTTCTCCTATGACGTCCGAAATATTTTTCCATTTGTATCTTTATTAGATATAATGCTAACTTTGAGGTCTGTTTTACTCAGAAACAAGTCACATTATGTAAGTTAAATGGGTCGCAAATTCGGTTTTATTTTGACTTTACACAGTGAGGAACTCTAGCACAAATGCATTTAATTTAGCATGCATTGGGGGAAAAAAACATTCACTGTCTGTGCTCGGTGTTTGCAGACTGTTCCAGACGTCCTGAAAGACGATTCTGGTGTTTTATACTTTCTCACTCATTCTGTGGTGTGAAAGGGAGCATCTGTTTCAGTAGCTGTCTTGTTTTTCCTGTCAGTTTCTCCTTCTCTGGTATCCAAGTTTGGCCTGCACACAGTTTTGTCATGTTCGGCACAGACAACTGGAGGCATCTTCATCAGACTGTGAGTGAGGATTGCTTTAATGGCATGTTGCATTATACTGATAAAATAATCAGTTCTGTATCCTCAGTCGACTCTCAGGTGCACATTAATCACTCAAAAAATGAATTGTTGGATTTAATTAAAAAAGCATTGTCAAGTGGTTCCACACAACTATATTGAGTAATTTGTACAAATAACAATTTAGTTATATGAACAAAAGCCAAAAGTAACCACAAAATTCAAAAACATTACAGAAACTACTCTAAATGTCCAATATAACGGAACATTAAACGCTAACATAAACTAACAACATCTTTCCCTTTACTGAAAAACACATAAAATTACACTTTAATCCCTAAATTTACTCTCCTAATGCAGTCCCTTGCAAAGCATGCTGGGAACTACGGATCCACTGCCCAGTTAGTTATGTCTACATTCATTTGTGTGTTTCACTCAGCAATGTTAAAGGATTAGTTCACTTTCAAATAAAATTTTCCTGATAATTTATTCACCCCCATGTCATCCAAGATGTTCATGTCTTTCTTTCTTCAGTCGAAAAGAAATTAAGGTTTTTGATGAAAACATTCCAGGATTAT
>RJVU01049301.1:2447909-2464426 GCA_003731715.1 Anabarilius grahami
GTAGGCTAGTGTGATCAACAGTGAAACTTTTTTTCACCTTTTTCACAATATTGACAAAATTATTAACAAATAATGCTTTTTTCACTCAAAAACTGAGGTGCATAAGCTCGGATAAATGACTCTTACAATTAAATAGTTTGAAAATTAAATGCAAAAAAGGTCCTAATTGAAAGAGAACAAGTTGACAAAAAGATTGAATCCAAGATTGGGTGAAAATATGGTATAATGAGTGATTTATAAGCTATTTTTTATAGGCCGGTCATTTTTGACCGGGAACACCACAAGTGTGACTATGTGCCATATTTTTTACAAAACAAAAGTTTCAAAACAAAATTCCTGGTGAAACATTAGAGTAGACTAGTGTGATCAACAGTAGCCATTTTTTTCATATTTTTTTTTCATATTTCCAAATTTACTCATAAATTATTTGTTTTTTACTCAAAAAATGAGATGCATAATCTCAGATAAACGAGGCCCATGATTAATCAGATGCAAACAGAAATATAAAACCAGTCCTAATTGAAAGAGAACAAGTTGACAAAAAGATTGAATCCAAGATTGGGTGAAAATATGGTATAATGAGTGATTTATAAGCTATTTTTTATAGGCCGGTCATTTTTGACCGGGAACACCATAAGTGTGACAAGGTAACAAAACCCCCACAAAAAATTTGAGATTTAGTGATACACTTTGGGAACAAAGTCACTAAGTTTCAGTCCAAAGCGATAACATTAACTAGTATTTTCGGGAAAAAGAAAATTGGTGTTCGGGTCAAATTGACCCGAACACAACATGAGGGATATATATATATACTTTTTTTTTTTTATAACAATTTTTTTTTATTATTGTTATAAATAATTGTAACCATTAATGGAACATTGATATCTTTTATCATACTGCTCCAATGGGAAGCATTATACAGTTTGTATTGCTTTCTTTAAGAATCTGCTGCAAAAATTCTGACATTTTCTTCTCTGTTCTGCTGCTCTGTTCTTGGACACGTCTGTGACTCTGAGGGGAGTTTTATGATTCTTCCTCTGAACAAGAAATTACACTGGAACAGGAAAATAAAAAGGTATTGGAAATGGGAGGAACAGCTATGAAGTGAGAGCAGAGGTAGATTACAAAGGGATGGTGTGAGAGTAAACGGACAAGAGGAAGATAAATGGGGCGCAGCTGGGTAAATGAGATATCAATCTTCCCGGCGGTGCTGCTCTTATTGAAGATGGGATTGGGATACGGAGACGCTCATTAAATAAGGAGAGACCCAGCAGAGCTCTTACCAAACACTGATCTGACTGCAGAGTGATTCAGATTGGCTTTGTTTTAAATGTCTGATTGAATATTACACAGTCAACAATTAAAGCTGTTTTATGTTAAAATCATCCTAAAACTACACCTTTAAATGGTGTTAAGATGATTTGTACATGTCTCTAATGATTAAGTTTTTAATTTGCTCCTGCAGCATGTGTGCACTTTGTGTGACATGATTCAGTGCTGGAATATATGGCATGCTGGGAACTACGGATCCACTGCCCAGTTAGTTATGTCAACATTAATTCCACAGTGACATGATGAAGTTATATTGGATTTCCTTTTGTATGTCCTATTGAATGTTCTGAGTGAAGCAAGGCGGTTTTCTGTGTCAGCATGTTTTCAGGATGGTTTTAAGCACTTGTGGTGCTGCGGCCGGTGAAATGGGCTCTTGTGTTGGTGGAGGCTCAGACTCTGAGCTGAATCAGTGCTTATTGATGGGGCAGAAAGCAGTGAAAACCTGACACTTGGGCATCCAACCTTAAATTGGCCACATGGGGAGGGATGGGAAGGGCTGGCTCGCATCGACTGAAAAAATCAATCTATTTCATGATTGATGATGCGTATTGAATGCCAGCAGCACAGCTTTGACTCCTCCATTATTGGATGTGGTGTTGCATCTGTCTAGTGTCTAACGTACATGATGTGTGAAGACAAAAGATGCTTAATTGTTTTGTTGTTGTTTTTAATTACCATCATGTAAAGCAAGTCATCCAGAAGAGTTATAACTAAGATTTAAAATCAACATGAATTCAAAATGGACCCTATTTATTTTCTTAATACTTGTTCCTGTTTTTGTTGTACATAATTCATCACTGCATATTACTATAAAGAAAAGAAAAATAGCCTTGGAAATCTTGTCACTTTTGATCATTCAGTCATTTCCTTGTAAAGCCCTATGGAAGCTTGTTTCCACTATGAAATAAAAATTTAAAAAGGCACTTGCAGCTTTGTATCTCACAATTCTGACTTTTTTTCTTGCAACTGCAAGATATAAACTCACAATTGCAAGTTATAAAGTCAGAATTGCTCATTTTAAAGTCAGAATTGCATGATATAAAGTCAGAATTGTGAGATATATACTTGCAATTGCATGTTATAATGTCCAATTGTGAGGGAAAAAAGACTGACATTTTTTCTCAAGAGTTTATTGCAAGTTTATATCTCACAATACTCACTTTATAACTCACAATTGTGAGTTTATATTTGGTAAGTTTGAGGAAAAAAGTCAGAATTTTGAGATATAAACTCAGAATTGCTTGATAAAAACTTCCAATTGCAAGAAAAAAAATCTGAATTGTGACTTTATATCACGCAATTCTGACTTTATAACTCGCAATTGCAAGTTTAAATCTCACAATTGAGAAAAAAAAGTCACAATTACCTTTTTTATTTTTTTATTTAATGGCGGAAACAAGCTTCCATAGAGCCCTGCACATTAAATGTGGACAAAGATATGTATATTGTGGCCACGAGTTAAGAATTCATTCTCTCACTTAAAGTAGATTATGCGCACAATATAATAATTCGTTCCCTCATTTTTCTAAATCGTTCGCATGATATAATAATTTGTTCCCTCGATTTAGTAAATCATGGCCACGTTGTACTAATTCATTCCCTTTTTTATTTATTTAACTAAAACAAGGGAACGAATTATTGTATTGTGCGCACAATTTAGTGAAACGAGGAAACTAATTATTATATCGTGTGCACGATTTAATAAAATGAGGGAACAAATGATTTTATAGTGTGCAAAATTTAGTAAAACCAGAAGGAATGAATATATTGTGTGCATGATTTACTTAAAATGAGGGAACCAATTAGTAAAACGAGTTGACATATTAGTAAGTCGGAGGAATGATTCGTTAATTCATGTCCACGTTATACATATTTTTTCCCTCATCTCCATAATTATGTCTATGAATTGAGTCTAGTCATTATTTTCTTGAAGAATATTTTGTTTTACTCAAAACATATATATATATATATATACAGTAAATGATTTAGAGATGTATTTAGTGTTTTATATGTTTAGTTCTGAGGGTATTGTCCCAGTGACAAGCTGTTGTACCCCTAAAGGTACAATTTTTCACATTTATTTTGAGAGTGTAGGCAGTATGGAAAAATCTACAGGTTTTCAGGAATTCAAGTGCTAGTGATGTATCTGCTGGTATGTGTATTGGTGGTGATGTTCTGCCAAAAAGATGTTGTGTAACCAGTAAAGATGGTCCCTAGATCATTTCTAAGTGAAACATGAAGGTGTCAGAGGCAGTGTGCTGGAAATGACGAGCCCAGAGGAGTGATGTCAACCATCAGGAGCGTTGATGGTGAGATGGCAAAGAGAAGTCAGCACTGGAAGCAACGGACTCAGAGCTGAACCTTGGCCTCGTTCAGAGCACCTGCTGCAGCAATCAATAGTCCTGCATTTAGTACTATGAAAAAGACAAGGGTTCATTTTTGTTAGGAAGAAATAGATTGTTTTGCAGTTGGAGGTGAAGCTGAAATGGGATTGCAGCTATGTGAAACTGAAATGTTCATTATGATCCGTGTTTTTCCTTCCATTCGTAAAAAAAAGAGTGGGTGGATTTTTATCATTATAGGGTGGTTTGTTTACACACACTGCCAACACACATTTATGTTCAAACACCATGTAAAAGTGAATTTTGCATAATAGGTCCACCCACTCTTTTTTTTTAATCCCCCATAAATCATAAGCAGTATATCAGAACAAGCCGTTTTCATTTTCTGAGCAGTATGATGTCATACTGTTCAGGACCCGCCCACGACTGCTGACTGACTCTACCGTATTAGCATAGACCTCGCCCTGAGCGAGTCGTACACTGCCCGCCATTTTCTCCAGGCCGAAGCAGGTGTAGCGACAAGAATGTCTCATATGCGAATGAGGTGTTTTGTTGTTGGATGTAAGAGTGAACTCCCGACATAAAAGCCACACGCAGTGGATTAGTTTTATTTTTGAAGGGAATGCGCCCCCATATACCTGAATTAATTTATGTCTGTGCAAATCATTTTACACCAGACTGCTTTGTGAACGAATGTCAATACAATTGGACAATACAAAAAGTTGCTACTCAAGGATGTTTCAGTACCAAATGTTCGTGATCCAGCTTATAGTCTCCAGAGCGATACTGGATACGGCAGTAATGAAAGGGAGAGCACACACTTTCCTACAGTTCATCTGAGTTGTTTTACAGATATAAAGTTTACCAGTTTACTAAGCACAACCCGTAAATGCATAAGATTTGTATAGATTTGTTTACTGTTAGTTGTAACAAGTGTTTCTGTGTAATTTGCTGTGTACGTTGATGATAATGCAAGGGAGAGAGAGAGTTTATGGATAAGACTTTAATGCGCACTTCTTGTACTGTGTTTTATACAGCTCTTACACTGATTTCTGGGGTAAAAACGGGCACTTCATCTTTTGTTTGAATCATTACGACGGGGTCCGCTACAACAGGATTGTACTAATATAGTGGATAAAAGCAAGATGACAACATAACCGAGTTATAACCGTAATTAAACTAAACTATACCTGTTCTATATCCATGCAGCATATATGTGATGTGATCTGCGATCACATGGTGAAATTTTTACCAAATGAAAGCTGGATTCGAGCCCTTTCCAAATCTATTTTTACTTCTTTCATAGCTGTAACAAAAATTATGGTTATCTGAAGTCGGCTGATCGCTCTGATTTTCAGGAATGGAATTTTTAGAAAAACAGTTTTAAATAACTGTCAGCCCCTTTTTTCATAGACATGAAAATGCACTATCCAAACTTACATGTTTGTAATTCAAGAATGCTTTGGAATATAGACCTAAGGTTGGTCTTGTTTTAAAGAAGACACTTGTCAGATTATTGTAAAAGTGAAATAAATGATGAAAGTGAAATAAAAAAAAGTTACAGAAGTTTAAGTGTATGAAAATGTTAAAGGGGCTCTATGTAGGAATGACTCCCAGTGTTCAAAATAGGTACTGCAGTCCAAATTCAAAATATTGTTTGCCCCGCCCCCTCGTTCAAAGACGCAGGTTGCCAGCAACAACAGGGAGCGCAATTCACAATGAAAGCTGAGGAGACTTACACACTGTAAGCGGATGAGTTGATTTATCTGTTTTTTAATATGCTGTTGTTCATAGAGATATTTAGATGGATTCAGAGGCTTTTTAGGTCAAGTAGAATCAGCGATTCTCTGACCCAGTTTATTTGTTGGTTTGGCAACCTGTGATGTCAAAATACTATTGGATAAACTGCCAGCACATGGTTATTCACAGACCAAAACAAAGACAGACGTTCCGACACGTAGTAGAATATCTGGCTGTAGCATTGTTTTTCTGATAAACAAGTAGGTGAACTTAGCATGTTTCCTAAATATCTGCAAACATATCGGGGTATTTTTATGCTTTATTAAAGTAAAAATCTTACATAGAGCCCCTTTAAAATATAATTGTTTATATTTTATAATAATATATTACAAACCATGTTTTATTCTTTAATTGCAAGAAAATAAAAGCTAAAAATGTCAACATTTCAAATTTTAGGTTGAAATATTTCACAAATGAGCTTTCAGTAAGATTGTGTTTGGGCGCAGTACCAAACTTTTTCACTAGATGACACTCAAGCTCCATATCTGACCATTTAAAGGATTAGTTCACTTTCAAATTTTCCTGATAATTTACTCACCCCCATGTCATCCAAGATGTTCATGTCTTTCTTTCATCAGTCGAAAAGAAATTCATGTTTTTGAGGAAAACATTCCAGGATTATAGTGGACTTCAATGGCCTCAACGGTTGAAGGTCGCCTACATTTATTTGAGTGATCTGAACCATATATTTCCATATTTTCATACATTTTATGAAGTAGACATCCTATTCAGAAGTAGTATGGGCAGTTTGGCAGTATTTGATTTGAAATCAATCTCTAATAAACACATAATTAGAACGTGTGTTCATTATAGCTCCGTTGTTCTCTTGTGCTCCGCCTTCTCACGATATCGTTGTATTAGAAAAAAAAATCTTTGCATGCCGTAGTTTGTACAGGACTGGTGGGAAATTTCCATTAATAGAATCTTCATTCTACATGTTATGTGGTTTATTTTGATAGGTGAACTGTCTTTGTAGTGTTAAGAGAGAGAAAGCTATGGCCTTTTTTTTTTTCCTCCGCTGGGTGTGTTCTTAAACAGTAACGTTAGAGAAAGACAGCGTTGCCACTATAAATCGCTATTTTTCTGCACTTAACAGGCGAATTTTGCCAAGATATTTTCAGAGATGATAGACAAGATTAATGAAAACCCAGTTTTGACAAAAAAAATGACATTCAACCTATTTTTTGACTTTGCTGAAAACGTTTAATCGCAACATCCGATGGGTTTTCCCAGATCGCATCACATATTCTCTGGCTCTGTAGGCATCAGTAGACAAATCTGGTTCAAACATTGAACACTGCTACTGACGGTTTCTGACATTTTCAGTTTGTGAGATAGTCCTGTTTTGTTGTTGCATGAGCTCTTGAAGCTCCACCCTTTTCTTCAGAGGGGGCCGGGAGCAGCAGCTCATTTACATTTAAAGGGAAACACAAAAACAGCGTCTTTTTGCTTACCCCCAAAAAGTGGCAATTTGAACATGCTATAAATAATGGGGTATTTTAAGCTAAAACTTCACAAATACACACTGGGGACATCAGAGACGTATTTTACATCTTGTGAAAAGGGGCATTAGGTGCCCTTTAATGTTCTTTATTATTTCAAGTATTACAATTCCTTTCTTTGCCATTGTGTAATATCTGATTCGCAAAACGAAACAGACTCCTGTTCATGATATTCTAAAGCAAATACCTTTTTAAAATCCACTTTGATCTGCTGAGGTTTGTTAAATGAGATTAATACTAGATTTAATGGATTATACTGACTCTTTCATGACAGCTGCTTTGGTTCATGATAAGGTCACCTGCAGGATTTGTTATCGTATAGATGACTTCAGGTCATGCTTCGGTGGTGTAGCTCCAGGTCTCTGAGGGAATGTCTGCAGGCAGTTTGAAGGAACTGATTAAATCTTAATTAGGACTTTCACAATAGATGCACTTGTTACTCTGAGGTGGGCCAGCTATATGTGAGTCAGTCACCAAGACGCGAGGTCCTTGTTTTCACTGGGTGACTTTATTGACTTTATCAGCAGGTGAGAGCTCTGAGATGTTTTCTTTGAGACGATAACATGCTTAAAACCCTACAGACCCACGAGTGGCGGATCTTGTCCGTAGGAATTTTAGATCACTCATCCATAGGTAATTAAAAAGCACAACGGTGCTTCTCTGAATTAAACATGCTCTAGAGGTTAGAAGTATTGTCTGTTTTTTAGGAAAAAAAGTCCTTTTTGGATGAGGAGAGAGATGAAATGTGATATTCTGGTTCTGTCTGACATTTCAATCCCACGAATCCTTCAACAGGCACAGTAACTGAATCCAGTGAGCCAGGCAATGACGTGGAAAAATGCTAGTCACAAGGTCGAGTCTTTGAGACGTGTGTTTCTTAAAGAAATTATGAGCCATTATGTATTTATGACCATGATGCTATGGGCTGTTCTTCAGTGGTTCACTGGGTTTATATTCCATTTAGTCTTTGACAGAGCAGAATCATGTGACCATTAGATAGATTATAGGAAATTTTAACATACTCCTATGTGTAAATAATAAACAAAGCTCATCATGCACAATTGAGCATCAGACAATACCTTGACATAAAATATGTAAACATGCTAAAAATACACATAGCAAGCACACAGCCACAGGGTGCAAATGCATGGTGATCGCCCAGCAACATCTAGTATGATTTCAAGAGTAGTTTCTTGTTTATCTACAGTACTTGGAAGTCTGCCTTGATATTGTTCTAAGATAATGATATTGTTTTCAGGTTTGAAGACCCAAATTTGCATTATATTATATTTTTATTTCCGTATATAAACTCAGTCATAGTGTGTCAGCGTGTTGGTTTATCATGTGACAGGAGTGCACTGGTGAATGACAGCTGGCTACAAAGAGACGCGTCTGTTTAACCCCATGTGCCTCTAGAGACCTGTCAAAATTCACTTAGCTGTCTGTCCTCGTTAGACTGGCCACGCAGATGCCGGCCTGCTGCCCGGGAGGTCATCACGGTTCAAGCAGATGCAGTGTCTTAAACACATCGCTCATCTTATTTACAGTCTGTTCACTTTATATCCCACAGACGATGTGTCCGCTGGGAGTGTCATGCATCTTTCATTTGTCACTATTAACGTCAACGTGAAATTAACTGTTATTTACTTTCTAAATACAAGTTCCTAATGCTTGTGCACAATTACTCTGTGCATGTTATTTAATGGGAAAAAAGGTTTGTCTTCATGATCTTTTGTCAAAATGCTCCGCCTCTGAAATGAATTTCTTGTTCAGCTGATGTCACCAAGGCCGTATAGGCAAATATCTATGGTTCAACTTTGAACTTCAGAATTCAGATTTCCTGATAATTTACTCACCTCCATGTCATCCAAGATGTTCATGTCTTTCTTTCTTCAGTCGAAAATAAATTATTTTGAGGAAAACATTCCAGGACTTTTCTCCATATAGTGGACTTCACCGGGGTACAACAGGTTGAAGGTCCAAATTGCAGTTTCAGTGCAGCTTCATAGGACTCTACATAATCCCAGCATAATAAGGGTCTTGTCTAACCAAATGATTTGCCATTTTCTAAAAAACAAAACAAAAAATAATAATATACTTTTTATTAGGGATGCACCGATACTAGTATCTGTATCGGGCCCGATACCAAGCTCATGTACTTGTACTCGTACTCGTACTCGTAAAAATACCCCTGATACAACATCAGTTCTCCTTGCTCCTGAATGGTCAAATGCACACATAGTTGTCAAAATGTCCATTGTGTGGAGTATCTCACGTAAATACAGTCGGTTATGGCTTAAGTGGACGTTAACATTTGGGTGAAAACAGGATATGTGTCAGTATCCATGGATTCGGTCTTAAAGGGACCGTAGCCTATATTTGTCATTAATGTTAATAAAACAACAAAATATGTTAAATAAATGTATACATGGTAAATAAACCTACTGTATCTGAAAAACAAGCTTATTTAAAGGATAAGTCCACTTTTAAATACATTTTTCCTGATAAATTTACTCGCCCCCATGGCATCCAAGATGTTCATGTCTTTCTTTCGTCAGTCGAAAAGAAATTAAGGTTTTTGAGGAAAACATTCCAGGATTTTTCTCCATATAGTGGATTTCAATGGCTACCAACAGGTTGAAGGTCCAAATGACAGTTTCAGTGCAGCTTCAAAGGGCTTTAAACGATACCAGATGAGGAATAAGGGTCTTATCTAGTGAAACGATCGATCATTTACGAAAAAAATACAACCGTTTATGCTTTATAAACAAAATATCGCCTTGAACGTACTTTCCGTTTCCGCATTCTTCATAACGCTTACGCTGAATGTTCTACGCCTTCCCTATTCTACTTATGGAACGAACGCGGCGCCAGTTTCGTTTTTTTCTGTAAGTTGAATAGAGAAGGCGTAGAACATTCAGCGTAAGCGTTATGAAGAATGCGGAAACGGAAAGTACGTTCAAGGCGATATTTTGTTTATAAAGCATAAACGGTTGTATTTTTTTCTTAAATGATGATCATTTCACTAGATAAGACCCGTATTACTCATCTGGTATCGTTTAAATCCCTTGAAGCTGCACTGAAACTGTAATTTGGACCTTCAACCTGTTGGTAGCCATTGAAATCCACTATATGGAGAAAAATCCTGGAATGTTTTCATCAAAAACCTTAATTTCTTTTCGACTGACGAAAGAAAGACATGAAGGATGACATGGGGGTGAGTAAATTTATCAGGAAAAGTGTTTTTAAAAGTGGACTAATCCTTTAATTTTTATTTCTATAGTATTTGTTGTATTGTTTGTCAATTTCTTTTTATATAACAACAATTATATATTGGTAATTATGCCCTTTAAAGGTTATTGGACACTGAAATTTTTGTTCTTTAAGTTTGTGACAAGCACATAAAATTATTACTTTTTTCACTAGAGTAATAATAAAGAAGCTGTCCTACGTTCATTAGTCTCACTGTGTTGTGCTTGGAAAACTGCAACATCAAAAAAAAAGAGAGAGAGAGAGAGAAATGAATAAATGTATAAGCATCGGTATCGGCGAGTACTAGAAAAAAGTATCGGTACTCATACTCGGTCCTTAAAAAATGGTATCGATGCATCCCACAGAAATGTTGATTGGTGTAATTGTGTGCGATTCTGGATCCTCAAAACATCTGGCACACCTCTGAATCAGCCATGATTTTTCGAGAGGGCAAAATTAAAGCTACATAATGCAAAGACTAAATAAAAATGCTGAATGAATTTACTTTGCACAGCTGCGGCTGTGCTTTCAGCTATTTTGACACAAAAGGTCATGCTGAGTTCACAATCACACAACATGACCAACATGAAGCTTACGACCCCAAGAGAGCCAGATATCCGGAAGCATCACACTAGATTTTGAGTGATAGCTGTTATGGGCATGAGTCACATGTGTGTTCTCGCTTGACTGGATGGAACAAACAGAAAGTCAAGGCCTTTTGTGAATCACTCTGTATTCACCATTCCAGAGCTGTGGGATTCTGTGACTCTCACTAAAGTGGCTGTATTCTCTCTCCCTGAAGTCCACGTATAATGTTAGACAAGGTTTCTTGTGCCAATAAAGTCCTAATCGCTGTCTGAAACTTGGAAAATTAAACATGCTGTTTTGACTCATAAAGACAAAGACTGTTGCTGTGAATTCGCCTACTTCCGTACTATATAACACTATGTGAGACAATTTATAAAACAGTAGGCAAAAAGTACCTAGATGAACTACTTCCGACGTGGGTCTGAAGAGCACAAGTGTATGATCTCTTTATGAACTTTTTGAAGCGTCAAAATCAAGTTGCAATGGATGGACAGACATCTCTCAGATTTCATCAAAAAGATCTTCATTTGTGTTCCGAAGATAAACTTTATTATCCCATGAGGCCACGAAAGAGTATTTGTGAATGGAAGCGACGCAACTGATGATGTAGATCACATGATAATGACAACATGCCGGATGTAATAGGTCTGGGTCTGGATTAAATTCATACTACACACATTCATAGAATGTAGATTTTTATCAGTTGTTTAGTAAGTTTCAAAGTATCAAAATACTTAATAATTTTTGCAACCTCTTTTGCCTTTGTATGTAACAAACAGAAAATTAGGGCTGGAACAACTAATCGACAATAATCGATAATAAAAAATAATCGACAACGAATGTGATATCGATTAGTCGCGTCTGCCCACCGTGCACTGCACGGAGAACTTCCGCCAGTCACGTCAAATTACAGCAATGAATAACGCATTTCTATGGAAAAAATGCATCTTAAAATAGGGTAGGAATCAAGAGTGAGATGCTACAGGAAAGGTACGTGATCCAAGCTGCCCAAAACATGAGAATTCATTATTTTAAGCTTCAAGCTAGTGCGTTAGCGTAAAGTTTAACATGGCCTGCCCTGTCAGGCGCTTTGACTGATGCGTGCGCTGTTTAATGTGAGATATGTTTCCTCTGCGCAAAACTTGTTTTTCTTTTTTTCTTTTTCACTTTTCACTTTCATATTTTTATCTGTAGGTGTTACAAATTTACGAGAGTATTTACATTTTGCATGAAGGCTTGTCCTGACAGTCTGCGTAAAACCAAGAGGTGAAACTCTGATCCTTTTTGGGCAACAGCCACTAGATGGCGATCCGGTAGCGCAGCTGCCATTTTGGGGTGAAAATGCCAATGGGACCATAGAATCCTTCACATCTTACGCACTCAAAATCGGCGAATTTTATGGCTCCTACAGTAAATGTTGTATTGTCTTATATATGTTTTATTTTATCCAACCATTCATCCATCTGAGGTAACGTAGTTAGCCTACTTTGAGTATTTCCATTTTATGCAACTTTACACATTTATTAATAGTAAATTAATGATTAATACATTTAAGATCATCATATTTGCAGCGAACAATATATTTCAGAACTGAATTGAAATATATGTATTGTACGTTTTAATGGATCACGCTACAAACATAATGATCTTATAATACATGATGCATTGCTGTGTCCGTTATCACATAATTGCCACTTTTGGACACTTTTGCTTTAAAGGTGCCGTAGAACGTCTTTTCAAAAGATGTAATATAAGTCTAAGGTGTCCCCTGAATGTGTCTGTGAAGTTTCAGCTCAAAATACCCCATAGATTTTTTTTAATTAATTTTTTTAACTGCCTATTTTGGGGCATCATTAACTATGCGCCGATTCAGGCTGCGCGGCCCCTTTAAATCTCTCGCTCCCTGCCCTCCCGAGCTCTCCACTATAAGTGCAGTTATATAGTGCATAAACAAAGTTCACACAGCTGATATAACCCTCAAATGGATCTTTACAAGATGTTCGTCATGCATGCTGCATGCATGCTTTGGATCATGTGAGTATAGTATTTATTTGGATGTTTACATTTGATTCTGAATGAGTTTGAGGCTGTGCTCCGTGGCTAAAGCTAACATTACACACTGTTGGAGAGATTTATAAAGAATGAAGTTGTGTTTATGAATTGTACAGACTGCAAGTGTTTAAAAATCAAAATAGCGACGGCTCTTGTCTCCACGAATACAGTAATAAACGATGGTAACTTTAACCACATTTAACAGTACATTAGAAACATTTATAAAGACAATTTACAAATATCACAAATAATATCATGTTATCATGGATCATGTCAATTATTATTACTCCATCTGCCATTTTTCGCTATTGTTTTTGCTTGCTTACCTAGTCTGATGATTCAGCTATGCACAGATCCAGACGTTGATACTGGCTGCCCTTGTCTAATGCCTTGAACATGGGCTGGCATATGCAAATATTGGGGGCGTACATATTAATGATCCCGACTGTTACGTAACAGTCGATGTTATGTCTGAGTGAAGATTCGCCTGTTTTCCGGAGGTCTTTTAAACAAATTAAATTTACATAAGAAGGAGGAAGCAATGGAGTTTGAAACTCAATGTATGTCTTTTCCATGTACTGAACTCTTGTTATTCAACTATGCCAAGGTAAATTCAATTTTTAATTCTAGGGCACCTTTAACGGACATTAGACAACACTGCAAAATCAAGCGGTTATATTCATGTATTTATTGTCCAACATTCCCAATTTTTCTGATGCATGTCCTTAATTTAATTTCATATGTTGGTAATAATTCAGTGTTTGTAAGCCTAATGCTAATACTAGATCTTTAAAGAATTTTAACCCAAACTGACTGGGTTTCTAGAGAGCAAAGGTTTTGTGAAAAAAAAAAAAAAGTGTAGACTTAAACACAAAGTCTGTAAAATAAACTGTTAAAAGGATTTGATGATCACTAGTGATAGTATTTTATTCTGTGTTGTCGTCATTCAGGTTGGATTTTAGCTTTAATGTATGTTTTTTTTTTTTTTAACAAAGCAGCTGATATTGCCATGGACTGACGAGTCGCTTTCACCACAAAATGGTGGAAACGCAGGGCCGCTGCTGGGCGCCGGTGTTTCAATGGAACGTTCTATTGAGTTTCACTTCTTGTTAGTGTATATTCTTTGGTAAAACTTCAAACTTTACTGAATGAGCGCCAGCGTCAAACAAACAGGACGCATTAGAGAGGGAGACAATTAATATTCAATAATTCAATAAATATCTGTTGTTGGACGTTAAAGTTTAAAAGTCAACATGTAATTCAAGTATTTTGTGAGAGTGGTAACTGTAAAGAGATAACAGCGTGTAATTGAATATAAATGTAAGATGTTTCTTACATTTACAGGATAAAGAAACGACAGTAACATGTTACTGTGTCCAGACTAGTGTGTGTGTTCCTGCAAAACATTCCTCTTATCTGTCAACACTGAGTTTCTGTTTTTCTTTATTGTCTTTATTATAATCTTCATAATGTTTTTAGGAATTTAAAATGTTCTTTTGCTTTATAGCTCTTTTGCATATAGCATAGATATAGAGATACTCACTATATATGTTTTTATAGCTTTCATTTGGCACGTTTATTTGATGGACATCATTGGGCAGGCTGTATAATTTTTAAAAAAGAAGAAAACGGGGCTTTTTATCCGATTAATCAAAGAAATAATCGATTATTGAAATAATCGTTAGTTGCAGCCCTACAGAAAATAGATAATCATTGGTCCAGAGTGCAGTTTTCTGAACCGGTGCAGTACTGTAAGTGACTTCAGACAGCCAGTGAAATGTGAAATCCAGAGGAGAGACACTGACAGACAGGCTCAGTTTCTGTGCCGGTGCACTGGTGCGCAAAAATGCCCTTTCTGGCACTTGCACGCCTAACGCTGCGCCCTCGGCATGTGCCCGCCGTCCACAAATGCACACAGACATGATGCAGACCCCCGACTGGCCATCTGCTCCAGACTGTAATATGCACTGCCACTGATCTAATAATGTCAGAACCCACAAACAACAGACTCGCTCACAGTCACTTCCTCGTACTGTCTCACAGATCAATAGTGCTGTAAAGAGCCCCGTGAGTTTGTGAATGCTATTGGAAAGAGAACAATGTGACACAACAGCTAGATCGCTCTCATTATAATCAGGGAAGGTGTCTACACAGACAGCTGAAAAATCAAGTATAAAGTAACAGCACGTTTAATTAATGAGGCACATGATTTGCACGGATACTTTAAATATATACCATGGTACTGAATAGTTACTGTATTCTTATACTTATGGTTTTTGTAAGAGTTTTCATCAGTTATGCCTGAGATTTATGTAGTGTGAGATAATACTGCTGTCCAGACAAACCTTCACAGTGACTTCAAACTCTTGTCGTCTGCTGCCATCTACTGGCGTTTACTGCATCTTCAAATGAGTTTTGTTGATGAGTCTGAGCTTGTTCACCAAACAATCAGTAGTAGTAGTAGTAGGAATATTTGGTTCCCTAATGGGTAAAAAAAATATAATATTATATTATAATATATTATTATGCAGATCACATTTTACTCTCAAATCAAAAAGAATAAAATCTGGAAATTGTATTTTGCATTAAGAAGATAAAGTTTTTGACAAGTCATAAACAATATTACATTATATTATATTATATTATATTGTACAGGTCATATTTTACTCTCAAATAAAAGAAAAAAAATTACATTTTACATAAGATAAAGCCTTTTTTGACAAGTCATACACAATATTATATTAAAGGACTAGTTCACTTTCAAATTAAAATTTCCTGATAATTTAATCACCCCCATGTTATCCAAGATGTTCATGTCTTTCTTTCTTCAGTCGAAAAGAAATCAAGGTTTTTGATGAAAACATTCTAGGATAATTCTCCTTATAGTGGACTTCAATGGACTCCAAACGGTTGAAGGTCAAAATTACACTTTCATTGCTGCTTCAAAACTTTCTACATGATCCCAGATGAGAAATAAGGGTCTTATCTAGAGAAACCACCCCTAATTTCCAAAAAAAATAAATAATAATTTATACATTTTAACCATAAATGCTCATATTGAACTAGCTCTCTTTTTCTTCTTCTCTATTAGAATTAGGGCAGTATAGACACTGCTAAGTGTATTACTGCCCTCCACAGGTCAAAGTTTGAACTAAATTGTCATATACAATACGCTAGTGCAAGTATATAACAATTAGTTCAAACTTTAACCTGTGGAGGGCAGAAATACACTTAGCAGTGTCTACACTGCCGGACCTTCAACCATTTGGAGGCCATTGAAGTCCACTATAAGGAGAATAATCCTGGAATGTTTTCATCAAAAACCTTAATTTATTTTCGACTGAAGAAAGAAAGACATGAACATCTTGGAAGTAAATTATCAGGAAATTTTCGTTTGAAAGTGAACTTATCCTTTAAATTATATTATACAGGTCATATAAAAAAGAAAAAAAATCTGGAAATTATATTTTGCATTAAGAAGATAAAGCCTGTTTTTGAGAAGTCATACTCTATATATTTTTATGATATATTATATTATGTTATATTATATTAGTGTTATTTATATATTTATCAGTATTTTATTATTATTTTGTTATATTACGCATATATTGCGTCTTTTTATATATGCTGTACATTTTTTTACAGTAAT
>RJVU01049301.1:2474453-2489206 GCA_003731715.1 Anabarilius grahami
ATTGGTATTTAATTAATATTATTCATATTATTATGTGGATGTTTACTTTCTGTCGATGTGTCTAAATGAGTCTTCCGCATGCATCCTGTCTTTATTGTTAATAATGAAATATATACTATTCATTATTTAATATAAGAATAATATATTTATATAATGTTTAATATTCTTATTAGTATTATGTGGCTGTTAGTCTGTCTAAATGTCTAAAGGATGTCCTCTTTAGCATGCATCCTGTGTCTTCAGAATTTTTTGTTGTCTTTGTAGTTCGTATTAATATTTGCATAGTGAAAGTACTGCATATGGATTTACCTTACACTGAATGTCACATTTGATGTTATTTTTTTTATTAATTTTTTTAATATATTATGCCTAGGGAG
Source organism: Anabarilius grahami (assembly GCA_003731715.1). Taxonomy (NCBI): domain Eukaryota; kingdom Metazoa; phylum Chordata; class Actinopteri; order Cypriniformes; family Xenocyprididae; genus Anabarilius; species Anabarilius grahami. The sequence continues at coordinate 2,474,831 of RJVU01049301.1, forward strand.
GTGTTTCTTGATATATTTTATGTCAACTTGAATAATAAAAATGCATGGTAGTCTTCTAAATGTCATTGTTTTAATGTCGAGTGTGTTTTATCTGTGCCGTGGGTGATTTCAACAGCATTTCACACTGAGGTCGACTGAGAGTTTTTGTATAAAAAATACATGTAATTATTTAATGCTGTTTGTTTTTTTTGTTTTTTTACATCATTTAATCTAGTAAACTTAGTCATTCTTCTGCTCTCTATCATAATAACCTCTGCATCCTAAAACTTTCCCATCACTACTAAAGTGTATTCTGTGTTATGCTTATATGGGTGACATGATATATCAGTGTGCTAAAAATATTTGAGGGAAGTTTTTAGGAGATGAGCTTGCAGATCTTGAGATGATGCTTTGCCCTCAGGGTCTCTGAGTTTACAAGAGAGGTCACGTCTCGGTCTGTCTTACAATACCAGGAAGACATGCTGAGAGAAAGTTGATTTCTTCTGACCGAAAATATTGAGTTTGGGCTTCTCCTTTCATGGAGCTGTTGATCTCAGAGGAGGCTGACCAGGGGTATTTCTGGCTCTCTTTAACACATGGATGGAGGCCAGCAGGATATTGACTGTAATCAGACATAAAGTGTCTTGCTTAAGAGCACGGCAGTAATAGTTAATAATGAGCCCTTTGCATGATTTGAACCTGCAACTTTTCATTAACCAATACACCATACCGACCTCCATAGTGGTGATTAAGGGTGTTTTCACACTTGTAGTTTGGTTCTCTTGGTCTGGACCAAAAAAAGAAAATAATACATTTAGTCCTGGTTCACTTAGCATTCACACTGTCATTTTTAAAGTGTTAGTTCACCCCCCCAAAAAAATTAGCCCATGATTTACTCACCCTCAAGCCATCCTAGGTGTATATGACTTCTTTCAGACGAACACAATCTGAGATACATTTAAAAATACCAAGCCTTATAATGGTAGTGAACGGGGGGGTTGTTTTGAAGCCCAAAAAATGCATCCATCCATCATAAATATAATCCACATGGCTCCAGAGGGTTTATAAAGGCCTTCTTAAGTGAAGCAATAGGTTTTTGTAAGAAAAAATATTTAAATATTTCAAACTTTATTAAGTATAATAACTAGCTTTCGGCAGACGGCCGTACACATCGATTTTCGGAGGAAGAGTAACCTCTGACCCAACGCATGATGCAGTGACGAACGCGGAAACTTGAGTTTGTTGCACAGCCCTATTTGTTTAAAACTCGAGAGGCGTCTAAGTTTATGATACTCCTACATCCTGCGTCATATATCGCGTCAGAAGTTACTCTTGTGGCGCAAGTCGACTTGCGCAGTATGCGTACGGTCATCTGGCGGAAGCTAGTTATACTTAAAAAAGTTTTATATATGGATATTTTTCTCACAAAAACCCATTGCTTCACTTCAGAAGGCCTTTATTAACCCCCTGGAGCCGTGTGGATTATATTTATGATGGATGGATGCGTTTTTTGGGGCCTTCAAAACAGGCCTCCCATTCACTACCATTATAAATCTTTGGAGAGCAAGCATGTTTTTGAATATATCTCCGATTGTGTTCATCTGAAAGAAGATAGTCATATACATCTAGGATGGCTTGATGGTGAGTAAATTAATGGATAATTTTCATTTTTGGGTGAACTAATCCTTTAAGACCGAACCTTAAGATACAAACAAAAAATGCTTTTTTGACGTATATTTTGCGACAATCCTACCGAACATTCAAAACAATGCTGTGTGTGTATATCCTTCACATTTTTTGCGATGATTATAAAAGCAGTTTTTTCCTCACTGCTGTTTTCAAACTGCAAAATAATAAGTGCATTGTTTGTGTGTTGTAGGATGGCTCTCTGGGTAACATTGAGGATCTGGCCCAAGAGTATTCAGAGTATTACAGCACGTCTTACAGCGAAGTGTGCGACAGAATGGAGGAGTTACGCAAACGCAGAGTGGCTCAAGAAGAGACGGTAAAACACTCACATCAACTTCTTTTGAAGGGCATATTGTACACTTTTTTTTTAAATATCTTTTTCAATAAAGCCCACCTACACTACTGTTCAAAGATTGTGAAGTATTATTACAATTTAAAAGAACTGTTTTCTATGTGAAAATATTTAAAAATGTCATTTTTATTCCTGTGATGCAGAGCTGAATATTCAGCATCATTACTTCAGTTTTCAGTGAAACATGGTTCTTCAGAAATCTTCTATATTCCTTCAGAAATTATATATTCTATATCCTAATCATTCATGTGCTGATTTGCAGCTTGTTTCCAGCACTAAATAAAAAAATAAAAAGGTAATTGTGACTTTTTATCTCACAATTCTTTTTCTCGCAATTGCGAGTTTGCATCTCACAATTCGGACTTTCTCAGAATTGAGAGATTAGAACTCGCAATTGCGAGTTATAAAGTCAGAATTGCGCGATATAAAGTCACAATTCTGACTTTTTTTTATCTGAATTGCGAGATATAAACAATTGCACGCTATAAAGTCAGAATTGCATGATATAAACACGCAACTGCGTCTTATAAAGTCAGAATTGTGAGAGAGATAACTTGGAATTCTGACTTTTTTCTCAGAATTGTCTTTGTATCTCGCAATTCTGACTTTATAACTTGCAATTGCAAGTCAGAATTGTGAGATAAGGGGCCCTATTTTAACGAGCTAAGCGCATGGTCTAAAGTGCATGGCGCAGGTGCACTTAGGGCATGTTCGAATCCACTTTGGGTGGTTTAACGACGGGAAAAATGGTCGGCAGGCCTGGCGCATGGTCCAAAAGGGTTGTCCCTATTCTCTTAATGAGTAATGGGTGTGTTTTGGGCGTAACATGCAATAAACTAATCAGAGCCTCATCTCCCATTCCCTTTAAAAGCCAGTTACGCTCGCACTATGGCGGATTCACTATTTACTTGGCGGAATTTGCAAGCGGAAAAAATGAACGCTTCTCTAGTGAGAAAAGGGATCTGCTCATGTGCAAGTTTAAAGCGCGTGAGCAGACCATCTACGGGAAAAGCCGGATTCCACCAAAGCATTTTTATCTTTATTCACGCAATAATAACCTTTTACACTGTAATCCTTTTACTTTTAATATTTGGCATGTTTGTGTGCTGCTGTGCGTCCTTGTGTGCATAACAAGCAGAGTGTACGTGCGTTGTGCACCCGCATATAAGCGCATATTACTAACACGCTTTTTAAATAACAAAACAAATACTGTGCCATTGACTTTAGACCAAGAGTCAGTCGGTCAATGGTGCAGTCTATTTCAGTTGCCTCAAAATAGTAACACGCCAACAATGCGCCTGAACACACCTCGTTTTCAGACCAGCACTCCCATGGGTGCACAAATGGGCGCAAATGCATTTGCTATTTGAACAACTTGGCGCCGGACGTGAAAATGATAACTGCGTTGGGCTGAAACTAGCAAAAAACACTTGCGTCGCGCCTGGCGCCGCATTGTGCCAGGTGTATGGTAGGGCCCATAAACTCGCAATTCTGAGAAAAAGACATGTCTTTTTCCTTTACAATTGCACATTATAACACGCAATTTCGAATTTATATCACACAATTCTGACTTTATATCACGCAATTCTGACTTATAAACTCACAATTGTGAGTTTATATCTCGCAATTCTGAGTAAAAAAGTCAGAATTGTGAGCTATAAACTCGTAATTACCTTTTTATTTTTTATTTCATGGCGGAAACAAACTTCCATACTTATCAATGTTGAAAAGAATTGTGCTGCTTCATATTTTTATGGAAACCATGATTTCTTTCAGGATTCTTTGATGAATAGAAAGTTGAAAAGAAGAGCATTTATTTGAAATAGAAATATTTTTTTATTTTATAAATGTCTTTACTGTCACTTTTGATCAATTGTGCATTCTTGTTGATTAAAAATATTATATAAATTTTTTAACGGGGCAGTCGTGGCCTATTTAACGGGGCAGTCGTGGCCTAATGGATAGAGAGTCGGACTTGTAACCCAAAGGTCATGGGTTCGAGTCTCAGGTCCGGCAGGGATTGTCGGTGAGGGGAGTGAATGTCCAGCGCTCTCCCCACCTTCAATACCACGACTGAGGTGAGACCCTTGAGCAAGGCACCGTACCCCCAACTGCTCCCCGGGCGCCGCAGCAATGGCTGCCCACTGCNGAAAGTTGAAAAGAAGAGCATTTATTTGAAATAGAAATATTTTTTAATTTTATAAATGTCTTTACTGTCACTTTTGATCAATTGTGCATTCTTGTTGATTAAAAATATTACTTAAAAAAAACTACTTAAAAACATCTTACTGACTTTAAACTTTTGAACAGTAGTGTAGCATTTTAAAAGAGCAAGAAAATCCAGATTTGTCTGGTGCAAAAAATAAAATATTGCTTCACAATGAAAATTATGGTGAGATGTGTCATTTGGTTGGGCTAGATAACGGTTATCAGAGAATGAAGGAATGAACAGTTTGTCATTGAGTTTTTTGTTTAACTTGCTGTATGACTTTGTTTCTCAGGCAAAGGCTGAATCAACAACATCCCTTCAGCTGCGGTTGGAAATCCAGGTGGGTAGATTAATCACAGAATGACCCGTCCAGGAACTTGTGCTTTCATGGGAAAGGGACTATAGTGTCTTCTGTACTCTTTGTTCAAACATTTATACACTATTTCCGTCTGCATTTGCTGTTAAGAGCCTAAAATCTCTTTATTTTTCCTCCTAGGAGTCATTGGGGCTGTCTAGTGCTGTGTCCACACCTGAGTTAGAGAGAAGGTACATGCCATCTTGTTGCTTTTTAGTGTTTCTCACCCAGTCTTTCCAAACTGTGCTTGTTTCAAGAACATGATTAAGGGACTTTCTAGTTGCAAATGTTTAAGATTCCATAACGACAAATGAGATATTTTGAGTTCCTGGACGTACTTAAATAAGACCCCACAGCCCTGAGAGTTACTCAACAATGAAACACATCCGGCCATCAGGACATTGGAGATGATGCATTTATTTCCTGTTGACCCCTTTTTTCCTCATTTCTCTTTTTCCTTCCTTTAATTGTCCACCGGATGAGATATAATATGAATCACCACCATCAGCAATGTTAATACACGTACTGCACAAGTCAATTTAGTTATTTTTGTTTCATTATTCACAATATGAACTACATTAGTAAAACAAAACTTGTGGCTCTAAACTCTGATTGGATGAGCCACGGTCAAAATTATTGTGACATAAACTGATAAACTACACAAGACCCAAATAATGGTAAAATCACAGTGAAATGTCTCTTAGGGTTTACTGCATTTATAAATAGCACCTACAGTATATTCAAAAAATATAATCCATAGTAATTACTTTGTAATTTCACCAAGTAGGCCTAATATTTTCATTAGCTTAAAGGGTTAGTTCACCCAAAAATGAAAATAATGTCATTTATTACTCACCCTCATGCCGTTCCACACCCGTAAGTCCTTCGTTAATCTTCGGAACACAAATTAAGATATTTTAGCTGAAATCCGATGGCTCAGTGAGGCCTGCATAGGGAGCGATGACATTTCCTCTCTCAAGATCCATAAAGGTACTAAAAACATATTTAAATCAGTTCATGTGAGTACAGTGGTTCAATATTAATATTATAAAGCGACGAGAATATTTTTGGTGCGCCAAAAAAAATAAAATAACGACTTATATAGTAACGGCCGATTTTAAAACACTGCTTGTGGAAGCTTCGGAGCATAATCATTGAGCGTGTGAGTACTGAACTGAGTTCTTTTTTGCCACGTTATTGGGCTTGAACGATCAAATACACTTGTGTCAAAATGCCCGTCTTTGCGAGTATCCACGTAAACACAGTCATTTATGTTTTAAGAACGTAAAGAGAGTTGAGAAAGAAAGCATATGTTTTAGTGTATTAGATCCATGCATTAGGTCTTAAAGTGACAGTAGCCTAATAAACATGCAGCCGTCTGTGCCATTAATCTCATTGCTCTTGACTGAATCACTTTTGTAACTTTAATAAGAATAAGTGTATGTTTAATTTACACAGTGAAGATGATGCAATGTTTTTTTGTACATTTGATTACTTTATATAATTTATGTATTATTTCTTATTTAGTGCTTGAGGTTTTTAGGTAGGTCTGTTTCATTTGTGTCTTTGTTCTGTTGTAGTTTGTTGTCCTATTGCTTGTAATTAGTTTCTTTGCTCTTATTGTATCACTGACTGTTTACTTGTCTTCAGTGAGCTTGAACCTTTTTTTTTTTTTTTTTTACAAGTTAGGCTAGTATTAGTTTTTGTGGTATTGAAATTGGTGATGAGATTTATGAAATTTCAGTGGTATCAAAATGTTGATGATATAACTTTATTCAAAGCAAAAATAACTATATTGTGATTGTGAAATTAAATTACTCATATTGTGATACAAGATTTTGGTCATATCGCCCACCCCTATATCTGTCCTTGCACGTTTACAGTGCTTCCGAGAACTCAGGTACATGCTAAAATCAGCAGCACGCATCAGCTGAGAGAAAGACAAATAAAGAGAGACGGACAGGAATTTACAAGCCATGTGAGCGCTCTGTCCCTCTAAAACCCCTCCGGTGCGTGAAAAAGCCTCCATTGTTGCTGTGAGGTGTGGTGTGCCGGCCGACAGCAGCATGTGTCTTTATTCGCTCTGACAGACGGCTGAGTCTAATTCACTGCCCCACAGGCAGCATGGACACCAGTTAGGACAGACAGATTATTACAAATGAATGGATAGGTGTTGAAAATGAAGAAAATAATGTGGGAGAGCAGGTGAGATGAGACACAGTGTGATAAAGTTTTGATGGAGACATATTTGCTCCGAGTTCATGCTTGTTTGTACTTTTGCTTACAGGCAATCAATGAACAAGTCCAGCTCTGAAGACGGATCAGGTTAGTACCATAAATTGTGTTTGTTTGTTTGTTTGATTGATTAAAGTCTAAAAACTAGTAAAATTAGGGTTCCCACAGTCAGGAAAAAAGTCAAGAGTGAAACTAGATTTTTGCTCTGCTCTAGAATGTTTAATTGGCTAAACAGTGTTCTTTTGTAAATGCCTTTTGTTAATCTTTTAAAATTAATGCAGATTCATTGGTCAAAAGGTGTGGGAACCCTGTGAAGTGCACTGTCAGTCAAATGTTTGGACCCGCCTACTCATTCTTTATTATGACTATTTTCTACATCTCGATCAATTTCATGAGGTGCATCCTGGGATGATTTTAAAAAGTTCACATTTTTCCTTGGCTATCCTAATCTAAATTATTATTATTATTTTTGTAATACTCTACTGTTCAAATGTTTGTGGACTGTAAGATTGTTTAATTTTTTTGAAAGAAGTCTCTTCTGCTCACCCAGGCTGCTTTTAACTGATGAGAAATACCAGTAAAAAAACAGTAATATTGTGAAATGTTATTACAATTTAAAATAACTGTTTTCTATTTGAATATATTTGAAAATGCAACTAATTCTTGTGATGTAAAGCTGAATTTTCTGCATCATTACTCCAGTCTTCAGTGTCACATGATCCTTCAGAAATCATTCTAATGTGATGATGTGCTGCTCAAGAAACATTTCTTATTATTATCAATGTTGAAAACAGTTGTCCTGCTTAATATTTCTGTGGAAACTGTGATACATTTTCGTCAGGATTCTTTGATGAATATAAAGTTCAGAAGAACAGCATTTATTAGGCTTAACTAATAATTGTCTACAAATCTAATTTCAAGCATTTAAGTCTTTAAGATCATGGGGGGTGAAAAACAAAGTTGTATCCAATTTTTTGTCTCGTAAGTTCTTGAAACATTCATTGACTTTAAACCTTTGTTTCTAACAGCAGGGAGATGGGACAGAAAGAAAAACAAATCGTTCTGGCAGAACTTCCGCAAGACACAGAAAGGGAGCGTTCGAGCGCTACCGAAAGGTTCTTCACCCATTTCTAACCACAATTCCATTAAATCTCCAGATCTATATATCTAGAACATTAAATCTAGATTAGTGCTGTCAATCGATCAAAAAAATTTATGAATTAATCGCACACTTTTTCAGTAATTAATCGCGATTAAAAACTTTAATATTTTTATATTGTAATAATTTCAGTTACTCTCCAAATTAATGTAGAAACAACTTAAAAACAGTGTATTTTAAATATTTGTTTAATGGCATCTTTTTATGAATAAAGGCCAGTGTCACTGATACTAATACTGGTACTGATGTCAATTTTTTTTAAACATTAATTATAGACATTCAACATTACAGTATAACTAAAAGCTATCAATTTTAACATTTATTAGGATTTAAAATCAGTAACGTCTTTTAATTTAAGTGAACATTAAACAATCCTCACATAAACCCATTATAATAAATGTCATATTTCCCTGTGGCCTTCCTACCTGTCTAACAGGTTGGAAAAATACAGAAATTGAATAAAGTTATCAAACACTTTGCAGTTTTAAATTATAAATTAAATATAGATTAATCCTAATTAAAGCTACAATTTTCTCTGTTACTTTTGTTCTTTAATTAACATTAATCACAGACATCACAGCAACTGATGTATTAGGCTGCTGTGACTTTAAGAGCTTCCGCTGCTGAACATGACACGGATCTGATGCGCATCTCATTTTCTCACAACTCTTTAGGTTCATTTAAGATGCTATTTAACTCATTTAAGACTGCTGTTATGAGGATACTCGACAAAATGGGCATTTTGGTATAATTCTGTGTGTTACTGTTTGTTCAAGCGCGAAAGAGAACTCGATACTGGCGCGTGTCTTTCAGTGCGAGCCACAGACATGACATTCACAGACAGCGCATTCTCATTTGTCTTGTGGCGCTTGAATGGTTTAAAAGTATTTGCGTGAATAAGAGCGTGATGTAACACTAGCCAAATTATGATAGAAAAAACGTAAAAATATACATTAAATATTTTTAACACGATTACACTGGAAAAAATTATCGCATGCATTAACGCACTAATTTTGACAGCACTAATCTAGATATACATTGTTTTACATTATATGCATGACCTTTGACCTCTGGTCTACAGGGGAGGATCCTGGCTTTGTGGCCAGTGAGATCACGATGAGTGATGAAGAACGCATCCAGCTGATGATGATGGTGAAGGAGAAGATGATTACGGTGGAGGAAGCCTTGGCTCGGGTATGAAACGGTTCACAACCCATTTTGCTTCCTTAATGTGATGCATTTACAAGATTACAGGATGCTCAGTAAAAACAGTGTGGGATGGGACTTAATGTTACTCCCCCAAACATTTGCTAACATGCATTTTACTGTCCCTCAGCTGAAGGAATACGAAACGCAGAACAGGCAGTCCAACAGTGTGGAAATGACCAGTTGGACCGACACACCCAGTCCCTCCATGACCGAATCCTCCTTCTGTAATGTAAGTTTCCCAGTCACCTTCTGCATTTGCTAATGAGAAGTTCTCGCATACAAGATCCCAAAGCCACCCGCGCTCTCCATAGGCACATACGACCTGTGAAGTGGAAGGAGTAAATATCCATTAGCCGTGTGCCACATCCTTATTTGTTGTGATGAACTTGTTTATTGGCAGATCTTCTGTCTATAGACACTCACAGCAGGGTTTTCACCCGCTATCTGTGGGATTTGTCACCCCTCCATCCCCCCATCATGTCGTAGATGTGAACCACAGCCCCTCTGGGCCTCCAGGCAGGGTCCTATTCATCCACTCAATGCTGTAACCCCCCATTGTGCATTTTTGGCCGGTTGAATGCAGAGCTGCTCTCTCTTCAGCGGCCTGCAGCTCTTTTGTACAGGGATTGTGTGATTAAGGCACTTGGATGCAGGAGCCATTCCACCAATTCCACTGGTTAGGGCTGCTGTTTACCATTGGGTGCATTCTGTAAAAATGAATTTTAGTTGTTGTGTTTGCTAAGACAAGCATTATTGCTTTTAAGGTTATATAAACATACCTCTAAAACCAAAGGATCACACTACACTTTTCAATCAACTATATTCAAATATAGTTTGAACGCAGGAGACCGGAAATGCAAGCCTATGTGAAGAAGTTTTGGATTTTGCTGCGTTCCAAAGTGTTGGGGAAAGTTACTTTTAAAAGTAATGCATTACAATATTGTGTTATTCCCTAAAAAGTGCATTAATTGCATTACTTAGTTACTTTTTATGAAAAGCAATGCGTAACATTACTTTTGCGTTACTTTTTCTCATCTGGGCTGGACTTGCTTGTTTTCTTTTTGTTTTGTTTTGGGTGGTTTTTTGATAAAAAAAAAGTTATATTTTTGGCAAATGTTAAGGCTCTTTCACACCAAAAGTTAAATGAATAAGCCTCAGACTGAAGGAAATGCATATTTACACCTGTACAGGGCGCAGCTTAAACAAACCTTTTAGCTGTGCTGCCATTCTGGATTAAAGAAGAATAGGATACAGGAGAAGGAAGTTCAACACTCTTATTTCTAAATCTAATCTAAAGTCATTTTTGCTTTATTAGTATGATTGAATTGGATCATTGAAGGTGAGCAGCAAAGACACTGGTTAATAAAGTGAGATTAAGTACATAAAGTATATTTGTGTAATTTAATATAGTTAATTATTACAGGTTTGCGTAAAATTCGAGATTGCATTTCACTGTTTTTCAGTGTTTTCGTGCCTGCTCATATTTAGTCTAGAACTACAATAACCATCATGTTCACACAGCGAACACAACGCCTCTGCACTTTATTTCTCTCAACATGGGGACAGGAGAGCTGTCAGTCAATACATGTGAAAAAGTAACATGCGTTACTTATTTGAAAAAGGAAATTAGATATTTTGTCAAAAATTTTAAAAGTAATGCTTTACTTTACTAGTTACATGAAAAAGTAATCTGATTACGTAACTCAACTTGTAACGCGTTACCCCCAAAACTGGTGAACTCAGACCTGCGAAGTCATATCACATGGCCAACAGAAGATCGATATGTGACCCTGGACCACAAAATTATTTTGTAAATTTCCTACCATAAATATATCAAAAAAATTGTTTTTGTGAGTGGATATGCTAAGGACTTCATTCGGACAACTTTAAAGGTGATTTTCTCAATATTTTGATAAAAAAAAATCTTTTTTTTTGCATATTTTCCTATCCTAACAAACCATACAAAAATAGTTTATTTATTCAGCTTTCAGATGATGTATTGACCCTTATGACTGGTTTTGTGGTCCAGGGGTCATGGCGTAACCTCTTAACTGAATTAAAAGAATGCAAACTTTTTGCAGTAAAATGGATAAGATTGTACATTTTTACATTTTGTTATATGTTGAATTTATGTTTTTAAAAAGACTGGCATCATATCACGTTCGTTGCAGTGTCCGTAGAAATTTTGTGTGTTCAAAGTCTAGTGTGACCCATGCAGCTTGAGTATTAAAGTTCAGCATGTGCGTCATCCTGCAGTGTTTGTGCTCCACTTCCTGTCTTGTTGAGGAAAGTAATGGTAATATCATGTTCATGTTAATACTATGATATTCTTTAAACTACACTACTGTTCAAAAGTTTGGGGTTGGTAAGATTTTAAAATTTTTTTGAAAGACGTCTCTTCTGCTCAGCAAGGCTGTATTTATTTGATCAAAAATACAGTAAAAACAGTAATATTGTAAAATGTTATTGCAATTTAAAATAAATGTTTTCTATTTGAAAATGTTTTTAAATATAATTTATTCCTGTGATGCAAAGTTGAATTTTCAGCACCATTTCTCCAGTTTTCAGTGTCACATGATCCTTCAGAAATCATTCTAATGTGCTGATTTGCTGCTCAGGAAACATTTATAATTATTATTATCAATGTTGAAAACAGTTGTGCTGCTTCATATTTTTGTGGAAGCTGTGACACATTTTTTGAGGATGATTTGATAAAGAGAAAGTTCAAAAGAACAGCATTTATTTGAAATCTTTTATAACATTAAACATCTTTACTGTCACTTTTGGTCAATTTAATGCATCCTAACTGAATAAAATTATAAATTTATTTGATGAAAAAACTTTTGAACAGTACTGTACTTTGAAGTTCAGTTGTATATGAACATTATTATTCAGTGGCAAAGTATACACTCACCTAAAGGATTATTAGGAACACCATACTAATACTGTGTTTGACCCCCTTTCGCCTTCAGAACTGCCTTAATTCTACGTGGCATTGATTCAACAAGGTGCTGAAAGCATTCTTTAGAAATGTTGGCCCATATTGATAGGATAGCATCTTGCAGTTGATGGAGATTTGTGGGATGCACATCCAGGGCACGAAGCTCCCGTTCCACCACATCCCAAAGATGCTCTATTGGGTTGAGATCTGGTGACTGTGGGGGCCATTTTAGTACAGTGAACTCATTGTCATGTTCAAGAAACCAATTTGAAATGATTCGAGCTTTGTGACATGGTGCATTATCCTGCTGGAAGTAGCCATCAGAGGAAGGGTACATGGTGGTCATAAAGGGATGGACATGGTCAGAAACAATGCTCAGGTAGGCCGTGGCATTTAAACGATGCCCAATTAGCACTAAGGGGCCTAAAGTGTGCCAAGAAAACATCCCCCACACCATTACACCACCACCACCAGCCTGCACAGTGGTAACAAGGCATGATGGATCCATGTTCTCATTCTGTTTACGCCAAATTCTGACTCCACCATCTGAATGTCTCAACAGAAATCGAGACTCATCAGACCAGGCAACATTTTTCCAGTCTTCAACTGTCCAATTTTGGTGAGCTCGTGCAAATTATAGCCTCTTTTTCATATTTGTAGTGGAGATGAGTGGTACCCGGTGGGGTCTTCCGCTGTTGTAGCCCATCCGCCTCAAGGTTGTGCGTGTTGTGGCTACACAAATGCTTTGCTGCATACCTCGGTTGTAACGAGTGGTTATTTCAGTCAAAGTTGCTCTTCTATCAGCTTGAATCAGTCGGCCCATTCTCCTCTGACCTCTAGCATCAACAAGGCATTTTCGCCCACAGGACTGCCGCATACTGGATGTTTTTCCCTTTTCACACCATTCTTTGTAAACCCTAGAAATGGTTGTGCGTGAAAATCCCAGTAACTGAGCAGATTGTGAAATACTCAGACCGGCCCGTCTGGCACCAACAACCATGCCACGCTCAAAATTGCTTAAATCACCTTTCTTTCCCATTCTGACATTCAGTTTGGAGTTCAGGAGATTGTCTTGACCAGGACCACACCCCTAAATGCATTGAAGCAACTGCCATGTGATTGGTTGATTAGATAATTGCATTAATGAGAAATTGAACAGGTGTTCCTAATAATCCTTTAGGTGAGTGTATATCAAAGTAAATAAGAAAAATAAACAAGTCAAATACCATAGTGTTGCTGTTTGTTATCATTATTGTACCATGGTACCTCCTCCATAATGCTTTTATGTGAGGCATTCAACATTCACAGTGGTGACCAGTTATTATAGTGTCTGCGTTTTCATCGATGACAATAGAATTTTACAGATGCCAATTGCATAACATCCCACCCGCTGAAATAGTTTGTTTGAAATGTTCAGTTCTCAGACTTGCACACAAGAGCCGTTTATAACAGACATTAGCAGATGCTCAGACTCTTGATAGTCTCACGCTGACTGTATTTGACATTTCATCTGGTTTATTTCTGGCCTGTGATCTTCATGTGGTTCTCAGCTGTGGAAAGAGCCACACAGTGCTCACATTTATGAACCATAAATGATGGGTAATTATAGTTGAGATGTGGCTGTCTCTTCTGCGTGTGGTTTCTGAGCCTAACCTGTTTGCCACTAAAACAGATGCTTCTGAGAAATACTTCTCTACCTGATGGAAAATAAGATAGAAAAGAGTCTTGCACCCTCAAGTCTGTGATAATCTGGTCTTCAGATCTAACTTTGTGTGTGGGGGATATTTTTCACCTATTTTATGGTCCATCAGGTGAAAACGCTTCTGATCTCTTAGTAAAGTAGCAGCACACCTCTCTGTGATGACACATATGATTTGAGGAATCCTTCATGTCTGCAGGACAAGTTACATGTTGAAGTTAATGAGTCTGACAGCCTGAAATGTTTACAGTTTGTTCACATTACCTGTTTTTATAGTTTGCATATGGGGGATTTTTGGTTTACTATATGCTAAAGACCACTGAAAGTTTGTGGTCAATAATGAGTCAAAATACTTTCCATTACATGTGCATGGACCTTTTACCTTGCATATGGTAAACCATATTTTTTCTTTTCTTTTCTTTTTTCTTTTGTTATTTGAATGAATTGTTATTTGTATTCATATTTTATGTTGTTTGGTTTTATTTTTATATTTTATATTATTTGATTTTTATTTATTTATATATATATATATATATATATATATATTTG
>RJVU01049301.1:2492310-2502486 GCA_003731715.1 Anabarilius grahami
ATCACGTTTTGTCTTATTTTATATATTTTTTTTATATTTAATAATATTTTATTTTATTTTATTTTGTCCCTGAGACACGTTAAGCTCCAAAATGGCAAAAAAAATCTTTTTTAAAAAACATAGTTTTCTTTTGTTTCATATTATTTTATATTATATTTTATTTTCCATGTCCCAGTGTGACTTCAAAAATGACAACAACAAAAAACTAGTTGTATGACAGCTTTAGGAATAGACAAAGCTGTAACTTATATGTCAAGATGTTAATGTAAAGAAATAACTTGAGCCAGATTTTGTTTTACTGACTGAGTTCTTTGTGTCACAGAGGACCTGTAGCTTTGGAGGATTTGATCTCACAAGCCGATCTGTGTACATGGGCAACAGCAGCTGTGACCCCACAGTAAGGACACATTCTAAAAGTGCAAAATAATTGATAAAATCTATTCCAAATGCATTTTTATTTGAGAAGATTATGAAGTTGCATTCTGTCATGTCTGTCTTGCAGAATGAAAACGGCAATATCAGCATAAGAGACACGTCCAGATCCCCAACACCTTCCCGTATCTCTTTGGGGAAGAAGGTGAAATCCGTTAAAGAGACCATGAGGAAACGCATATCCAAGAAATATAATCCCTCTCCATCGGAGCAGGTGATTGTGTGATGATTTATGTATAATTCAGAATACTGAAGGAACTATTGAATAACAATTTTAGCAAATCTGTCAAAGCAGAATGCTGTTTGGCCCTGCAAAGGGTAAGGATTTTTGTGCATGCCATGATGCTAGGGTGTTTGGGCCGGTTACTAAATTGTTGCTAAAGGGTTGCTTATTCGCCCAAGTCAAAAGAGTTTTTGATCTACCAAGCAAAATCAGAAAAAAAAAATGAAAAAGTCTGCTTGCTTAAACATTACCTACGGTTAGGAGGTTGATCAGATCTCTAGCTCCAATATGAGCAAAAGTAATAATGATGCTTGGCTTGGCAAACATTATTTATCATGGAACCAAATTACATTTTAGTCAATTTTGTAGTCAACACCTGTGGAATTTGCTTTCATAGATTACAGCTCCATTTCTCTGTATCTAGCGCCCTCTGTTGGCCATGGTATTGATTTCAGTGTGTTCTGTTTGACACAGTCAAGCCCCAGCAGAGCTTCCAGCAGCCCTCAGTCTCCACACATGGACACAGATTCTCTGGAGAAACCCAAACTCAAGGCTGGAGGATCAGTGGAGAGTCTGAGGAGTTCCCTCAGCGGACAGAGCTCCATGAGTAAGTGTGGAAATGCTTCATTATACTTGTGCAAGGCACATTTGTGAAAATGTCAGATAAAATAAACAAATATAGCTTTTATGATATTAAACCTTATTAAAGACATAATATAATATAATATAATATAATTGTCCCCTTGGAATTATAAGGTTCTATCTGCATTTTGAGCGGTTTTGAGATATTGAGCTTCAAAGTTTTTTGCAATGCATTCAACTTTGTAGACAGAACCTTATTGTTTTCTAAATAAAAAGTCCCAAAACACAATGTAAATAATTTGTCACAGAATAAGAATTTGAATAACTCAATTTTGACAAAAATAGATGGAAGATAGAACCTTATAATAGGGATAATAGAAAACCATTTGTAAAAGAATAGATTATAATAGAAGAATATAGAATAAAGTAGAATAATAGATAATATACAGCCTTCTGGTCATATTGTAAAATAAATCTGACAGGCTAATATGATAAGAGGTTTGTTTTGTGAAAATGACTTGCTGACTGTATATTATATTACATATTAAACAGCTGCTTATCAAATAAACTGAGATTGATTTTTATTTTTTTTTGAGAGAATAGACATTGATTGTCTTGTACATCGTTCAAAATTATTTGACTGCAAAATGACACAATTGACCAGAAATAAATATGGATTAAAAACCAGAAACAAACCCTTACAAATAATACTTATGGTAATACTTATGATGGTATCAGATGAATATCTGATATGGTACTAAATGACTACCATATTCATATCCCACGTTATCACACGGTGTTAATACATTGTACTTCAAAGAACACCAGGTTGATTCATGGTACTTTTTGTCAGTACACGTGTGTAAAGCAGAAGTTGTTTCACAGGTGGTCAGACGGTCAGCACCACAGATTCGTCCACCAGCAACCGAGAGAGTGTGAAATCAGAGGACGGCGATGAAGACGAGCTGCCGTACAGAGGACCGTTCTGTGGCCGTGCTCTCGTGCACACAGACTTCACCCCGAGCCCGTATGACACCGACTCCCTCAAACTCAAGGTCAGACGTCTGATTTCTTATAAATAAAATGACAATCAGCTTTCTTTGCTCTGCATCCACAGCTTGTGTTTTGCCTTACAGAGAGGAGATATGATCGACATCATCAGTAAGCCGCCCATGGGCACTTGGATGGGGCTGCTGAATAACAAGGTGGGAACTTTTAAGTTCATCTACGTGGAGGTGCTAAACGAGGAAGAGGAGAAACCCAAACGCAGCGTGAAAAAGAGGAGAAAAAGCCATCCTCCCAAACCCACCTCTGTAGAGGAGCTTCTGGAGCGCATCAATCTCAAAGTAACGTCTCTTTAAACTATAACAACACAATAACGCTCCATTCAGTTCATTACAGAACATGTCCACTGCAGTGTTATTTTAGTATTATTTATATACTATTATTATATTTTGAATTAGCTTTTATTTTTATACTTTAAAGGCACACTATGTAAATTTTCGCCGCTAGAGGACGCTTATTCAAAACAAAGGCGTAATTTGATGACGCCTTGATTTTGTGGAATCATGGGAGTTGTCGTCTTCAACTTACAGCCGGTGGAAAAGAATCGGGACGGGACTCAGGCAGAAATCATGTTCATGGATGAGATTATTAGCGTTACTGTAGTCTGAAGCAGAGCAGGGCGGAGTGTGAGCAGAAACGAGGCCGCTGGAGCGATTGCTAATGAGAAACGAGCGCGACACACGCCTCGAGAGCAGTGGAGCTTTTATTATGCCACAGTCGCTGCTTCCGCTTCTTCCGGTCAAGTGTTTGTGGGGTAAAGCAGCGCTGTTTATCATATTAGACACATTTGTGTGTTGAAAGTTGTTGTAATGCTACTCTGCGTTCGCTCAGCGGCTGCTATGAGACACTTGTTGCACACTGCAGTAAGCTAGATCGATATTAGGCATGGTAAAACATGGTACTCGCGGTAAATCAAGAAAATGAGATTTAAACTCAAAGATTTACTGTGTTGAGCTATATAACAATGATTAGTTTTCTGTCGATGAATTTAACCAAACAGTTGCTCATCCGTCTAATAAAACACATAATATATTAAAGCGTCTTTGGTTTTTCCATGGTTTCTACAAAATAAAACCGGAAACCAAGGGTATGATGTCATTGATAGGCGACGCACGGACACGGTCCTTGTCCTGGTTAAAATGGCTTATTTCTCTGGATTTAAACATTCTTGGAAACATTTGAGATAATGTAAGTACACAAGTCAACAAAATGTATAACACTGTTCTAGTGGTTTTTGGATATTTTAATCCAAAGATCTTACATATTGTGCCTTTAAATTTTAATTTTAATTAAAAGTTTGTCATTTTATTATATTCTCATGTCATTTTTATTAGTAAATTTGTTGCATACCTCAGTAATTTTGATATATGCTTTTGTCATTTTCATTAAGTTGTCATATTTATTATTTTTGTTTATTTTAAATATTACTATTTAAGTTTAATTTATTTTTGTTTCAGTTGTAGTTTTAGTTCAGTTTTACTTTTTATTTATTTTATTTCCAGCCAGTACTTTTATTGCTTCAACTTAAACTAAACGAAAACTAAAGTTTTTCATCTGATATTTATTTCATTTTTATATTTTCGACTTTCTTTAGTGTTTAATGTTGCTGTTTGAGCATGAAAAAGCTCTGTAAAGTTGCAAAGTCCCTCCAGCGGAAGCTATTCTCTGTATCAGTGTCGCTGTTTCTGAACTAACTGGAACAGCTTGATTGTATTCTTGAGTTTTCTTCTGGGAACGAACACATTACAATATTCCTCAGTTATGGTAAGGGGCAGGACATTTCCGAAACGCACTCGAAGTGGTTGACCAATCACAACACACTGGTCCAGCTGACCAATCAGAGCACATTGTGTTTTCAGAAGGAGGGGCTTCATAGAGACTGGAACTAAATTGAGTGTTTCTGACAGACAGGGTGCTTTTTTCAAAAGCATCATTAACCAACTATGGTCACAAGTTCCGTTGAATTGTGTTGGTAATGACAGAGCTTGCGACCATAGTTGGCTTTAGGAAACGCACCCCAGAGCATTACAGTTTGGGAAGAGAGGTGCTGCAACAATGTAAAATACAGTGGTGTTCTGAATTATTGGCACCTTTGGTAAATATGATCAAAGATGACTGCAAAAATAAATCTGCATTGTTTATCCTTTTGATCTTTAATTCATAAAATTAGGTAAAATCTAACCTTTCATTGAAGGAAAAGAATTGAACGTGGGGGGAAAATCACATTATGAAATACATGTTTTTCTCCAAAACACGTTGGCCACAATTATTGGCCCCCTTTTATTTAATACTTTTTGCAACCTCCTTTTGTAAAGATAACAGTTCTGAGTCGTCTTCTATAATGCCTGATGAGTTTGGAGAGCACCTGACAAGAGATCAGAGACCATTCCTTCATGCAGAATCCCTCCAGATCCTTCAGATTCCCAGATCCATGCTGGTGCTTCTTCTCTTCAGTTCACTCCACTCATTTTCTTTAGGATTCAGGTCAGGGAACTGGGGCGGTCATGGCAGAAGCTTCATTTTGTGCTCAGTGACACATTTTTGTGGTGGTTTTGATGTTTGTTTTGGATCATTGTCCTGATGGAAGATCCAACCACGGCCCATTATTGGATTTCTATCAGAAGCAGTCAGGTTTTGATTTTTATCTGTTGGTATTTGATAGAATCCATGATGCCATGTATCTGAACAAGATGTCCAGGACCTCCTGCAGAAAAACAGTCCCGCAACATTAAAGATCCAGCAGTATATTTAACTGTGGGCATGGGGTACTTTTTATCCATGTGTGCACCAAACCCATCTGGTGGGTTTGCTGCCAAAAAGCTCTTTTTTTTAGTTTCATCTGACCATAGAAGCCGGTCCCGTTTGAAGTTCCAGTCTTGTCTGACAACTGAATATGCTGGAGATTGTTTCTGTTTTTTTCTTGAAACCCTCCCGGACAACTTGTGGGGATGTTGGTGCTGTTCGAGCATTTTTTTAGGCTTTCTGAGACTCAAGACTCACTAATCTCTGCAATTTTCCAGCTGTGATCCTTGGAGAGTCTTTGGCCACTCAAACTTTCCTCCTCGCCGCACATTAGGACGATCTAGACACACGTCCTCCTCCAGGCAGATTTGTAACACCTTTAGTTGATTGGAACTTCTTAATTATTGCCCTGATAGTGGAAATGGGGATTTAGCTATTTTCTAACAGTCATTTTCTATTTTGTGAAGCTCAACAATCTTTTGCTGCACATCAGAACTATATTCTTTGGTTTTACTCATTGTGATGAATGATTACGGGAATTTGGCCTTTGTGTTTCCTCATGTATATACTCCTGTGGAACAGGAAGTCATGGCTGGACAATTTCATGTTCATGATCACCCTGGTTGGTAAAAAAAAATGTAAATATGAATGGGAATAAACTTCAGCGATATAAAAAATTCTAGCGGTGCCAATAATTGTGGCCAACGTGTTTTGGAGAAAAACATTTATTTCATAATGTGATTTTCCCCCACTTTCAATTCTTTTCCTTCAATGAAAGGTTACATTTTTGCTAATTTTATGAATTAAAGATCAAAAGGATAAACAATGCAGATTTATTTTTACAGTCATCTTTGATCATATTTACCAAGGGTGCCAATAATTCTGACCACCACTCTATGTGAAAAATAATGTGTTTTTAAACATTCAAGTATGAAAATATTTCCAGTAGACCCCCCAAAAAATCAAGACTTTGAAAAAAGAGCATAATAGGTCATCTTTAATAGTTTTTGTTAACAATAATAACCCTGGTTCATCGTCCCGCAGGAGCACATGCCCACGTTCCTGTTTAACGGCTATGATGATCTGGACACATTTAAACTGTTGGAGGAGGAAGATCTGGACGAGCTGAACATCAGAGACCCTCAGCACAGAGCCGTGCTGCTCACCGCTGTGGAGCTTCTGCAGGAGTGTGACAGTGAGAGAGATTTTATTCACTTTATTTTTCTCATTAAAATTTCTTTTTAAACGATTTCTGAAGGATCATGTGACACTGAAGACTGGAGGAATGATACTGAAAATTCAGCTTGGATCACAGGAATAAATTCCATTTTAAAATGCATTACAATAGAAAACAGTTATTTTAAATTGTAACAATTCTTCATATTCAATATTGCTGTATTTACTGAATTCGTGATCAAATAAATGCAGCCTTGGTAGGCATAAAAGACAGTCAGAGGTGTTGTTTTTCTTCAGGTAACAGTGACCCGGAGCGCGAGGGATCATCTGGAGACTCCCAAGAGAAGCTGCTGTCCGAGGGCAGCGTCCCGCCAGGAGACTCTCCTCGAGACTCGGGCTGTTACGAGAGCAACGAGAACCTGGAGAACGGTAATGACAGCCTTCCTCGGCTGTGACTCTCCAGCCCTCCTCTTCCTCCTGTCTTTGAGCTGCTGTCTGTGATCTCTGCATGCTCCAGAATCCAGTCAACGCAGCTGAACTGCGGCTTCATGTCTGTCTTCTGCTTTCATTCCTCTCTCTGCTGTGAGGACGACACGTGAGGCTCATCTGCTTTCATTCCCAGCATTCAGCGGACCAGAGCATCTCTCATCCATATCTGACACCACAGCATCAGTTACTCGTGACGTGACTTTGCTTTGAGATTTCACTTCAGTCCATTTCCATTCGAGAACCGAGTTTCTACAGTGTTGCGTGATTTGCTGATTTTGTGTTGAACCAAAAGAGTGAAAAAGTTTGGTCCGAAATCAATATTATTCACTGTTACAGCTTGAAATTCTGATCACATAAATGTTTATGCCGTTCATTTGCTTTGGTTTAGATAAGCGATAATATTAGTCATAACATGCTCATGTGAATGTTAATAGCCCTTGTGAAGAGTTGACGATGTCATTATTTTTTTTTGCTTGTGCTTGCGAGACGTTGCTGTTTGTGTGTGTATATTTTTCTAGTAAAAATAATATGATGTTGCACAATATCTTTAGATGTGCCTAAAAATCATTTGTCATATGCAAACATATGAGACTAAAGTAGATATATTTACAATACAAAAAAAATCTTTCTCCACAGGTAGAGACAAAAGATACAATCATAGCTGCGATGACATCAAAATGTCTTTAGATATTCAATCTTAGATAAAAAAAAGAAGAGTGAATCTCATGAAAACATGTCCAGGTCACATTTCACCCCAAATTCAACTTGGAAAAATACAAAATTAAAAGAAAAAGCCTGTTTTAAGCCAATTGAGGGTTGTTGTTTTTTTTCATATATATTAAGCACATTTTTCATAAAAACATAAATGCTAAATGAATAATGTAAAAAGGATATTTTCATTACAGTTTTTGTGTGATTGCTATGGTACTTGTCTTTGTTTTAATACACTTTTTTTTTATTAGCTATAAATTAAAAGCAGTACAACCGTGTTAATACATTAATACTGATTTAATAATATTTAATACTTGCATAACAAATTAATAGGAAAATAAAAAAGAAAATTAATAAAAATTACGTAATATTAACAATATTGTGATATTATTGATAATATTATACTAGGTTTTATTAGATATAATAATATATAATCTTTGATTAATAATTAATTATTTTTGCTTTACATTAATATTGATATTTTTACAGTTTGAAGGTGGACTGTGTTTATTTCCTGACTATCTCACAATGCAAGAAGTTCATAATAGTCCTAAAAGAGTTTGTTTTTGTTGCGCTAAATGTAAATTTGTATTTATTTCTTTGATTTTGGGATTACATATGACCCGGAAATGTTTAGATTTTGTGAGATTCATCCACAAATGTCTTACATGTTCTTTGCAACTGTGGCTATTAAAAAAAACGTACGGAATCCATGTACATGGATCTGACTGAAACTCTTCTGATCGGTCACGGGACTGTCGGCGGTTGAGCTCTTTGTGTGTCACTGACCGAAGGAGAGATGTCAGTCCATGTCATTACAGAAGCTATGGAATAAAATGCTCTATGATCTATTCATCTGAACCGCCTGCTTATTCCTGTCTGCTCCTGTCCGTTTCCATCCGCTACATTCTTTTCAAACTATATATTTCATCACTATATGCACAACATAACAGTTTCTCTTTGCATGAACTTTTCCGTCAATCTATGATCTGTCTCAAGTAAATACACTGCTGTATAAAAGATTTTTTTTTTGTTTTTTGAAAGAAGTCTCTTAAGCTCACCAAGGCTGAAAACTCATGTGACTAAAATTTTTAACTGTGTGTTGTTGTCATGGTGAATCACATCTTCTTCACATGAATCTTCTTGTAGGGAAAGGCAAAAAGACGTCTCATTTAAGCAGGTCCTCATCAGGCTTCGAGTCCAGCCATCTCTCCTCCCCTGAGTTTCCCATCCCACCCCTCTGCCATTCCAGCAGGTTGAGCCCACAAACCAGACCGGACCTTCCACTTCCACTGCAGATCGACTCCATGCAGAATCTTCATCTGGGAAGGAACCACTACATGCTCGGAGGAAAAACCTTGAGTCGCAGTTGCGGCGCCCTGGATCATCAGTCTACTCGAACGGAGCTGGTGAAGCGTTACTTCTCAGCAAAGGAACTTCATCTGCTCCAGAGTCCTGAGAGAAAACTGTTGTCCGACAGTACCGAGGGGAATTCAAGTCAAGTACAGGAGAATCTTCTCCAATCCGATGAGTCTGAAGAGATTGGATATGGAGCTCAGCCGTCCTCAAACGTTTCAGTGGTGGAGTATGAAGAAGTACCAGTAGAGGATCTTCCTCCAAGCACACAGCGCATGAAACCACCAATTCCTCCAAAACCTCTTCCACTGCCATTATTAAAGAGCAGAGACACTGGCATCGGGAGAAAGGAGGTTTCTACAAGCACATCATCCAAGTCAAACTCCGGCCCGGAAATTCCCAGGATCTCCAAGTCACTCATTTACAGACCAGCAAAGAAAGTTCATTCTGGGAAAATCAACCTCGAGACTTTAGTGGAGGAAAAGTTGTGCTTTGATGGCATCGACCTCACAGATGAGCCATATTCTGACAAGGTATCTGTTTTTTCTGATGTTATATATTAAAGATGTTGGGCACTATCATACACCCGGCGCAAGTGTTTTTTGCTAGTTTCAGCCCGACGCAGTTATCATTTTCACGTCCAGCGCCACGTTGTTTAAATAGCAAATGCACTCACGCCATCTGTTCGCCCATGGGCGCGCTGGTCTGAAAACATGGTGTGTTCAGGTGCATTGTTGGCGTGTTGCTATTTTGAGGCAACTGATCCATTGACCAACAAAAACCAGGGGCCGTATTCACAAAACATTTTATCTTACCACTAAGAGTTCTCCTAAATAGCAGTAAAAGTTCTTAGCTAAGAGTTTTCTCTTAAAACCTATTCACAAAGCTGCTGAGACAAACTTTTACTAAGGAATCGACTGAAGTCTTAAGCTAAGAGTAAGG
This sequence comes from Anabarilius grahami, assembly GCA_003731715.1. NCBI lineage: Eukaryota > Metazoa > Chordata > Actinopteri > Cypriniformes > Xenocyprididae > Anabarilius > Anabarilius grahami. The sequence goes on from RJVU01049301.1 coordinate 2,502,029, forward strand.
GCGGGGTTGACCTCGTTGCTATGGAATAGACACACAGTGATTGGCTGATGGGGGAGGAGTCAGCGATTTAATCATAGAAATATTGTAGAATGAGGTGTCATGATTCCACATTAAAATAAAGGTTTTAAAATACAAATGTTGCCCTATTCAAATAAATATTTTTAATAAAAATGTTGCCATATTCAAATAAAGGTTTTAAAATGTAGGCTAAGTGTCACTAATTAAACTAGTATATACAGTGAATTGTGGACCGCCTCTTGGATGTCCGCATCTCGGAGCCCTCAATATCCTTGGACAGCACACCAAATACGCTTATTCTTTTCTTATTTTTTACTCTATTCAATCATTTGTAAGAGTGAACTCATGAAAACCACTGGCACAGGTAATCAGACAATATTTATTTATTTGTTAAAGATTTTTTTTGGCGTCTCATCGTAGATTCAAATCTATAAATCAAA
>RJVU01049301.1:2510807-2579798 GCA_003731715.1 Anabarilius grahami
ATAAACGATGGTAACTTTAACCACATTTAACAGTACATTAGCAACATGCTAACGAAACATTTAGAGAGAGAATTTACAAAAATCACTAAAAATATCATGTAATCATGGATCATGTCAGTTATTATTGCTCCATCTGCCATATTTTGCTATTGTCCTTGCTTGCTTACCTAGTCTGATGATTCAGCTGTGCACATCCAGACGTTAATACTGGCTGCCTTGTCTAATGCCTTTCATAATGTTGGGAACATGGGCTGGCATATGCAAATATTGGGGGCGTACACCCCGACTGTTACTTAACAGTCGGTGTTATGTTGAGATTCGCCTGTTCTTCGGAGGTCTTTTAAACAAATGAGATTTATATAAGAAGGAGGAAACAATGGAGTTTGAGACTCACTGTATGTCATTTCCATGCACTGAACTCTTGTTATTTAACTATGCCAAGGTAAATTCAATTTTTCATTCGAGGGCACCTTTAAGTTCAGTATGCACAGATATATGCACGGATACATTATTGATTATTATTTTAATCTTTTTAGGGAGATTTTCTGGTGGCCATGGATCTTTAGCACCCAGAGTAAGAGCACTGCATCATATACTATAAGATTTGAGAGCTTGAATCTCATTTGTTATGAATATCTTACACAATTAATGCATATGAATTTTCATTCCACCATAATGTAAGATCGTTCTGAAGCGGACACTCTTTGAATACTGTTTTCTCTGTCGCAGGCGTTACCTTTCCCAAGTCAGGTTGTGTATAACAGGGTTGGTAAGTGTGGAAGTCGCACTATAGTTTTGTTGCTGCGCATCTTGGCGGACAGACATCAGTTCGCCCTCATCTCCTCTGATATTCACAACAAGACCAGACTCACCAAACGTGAACAGGTAAATAAAAACAATGCTGCGCCCCTGCTGACGTCACACAGTCTGTACTTAACTTATAAATATGATGTTGAGATGACTAGTTTCTGTTGATATCTGAGTCTGCTTGGCCAGTGAAGCTGATAACTAATTAAAAATGTGAACGTTCCTTATTTTCTCTGTGTTACATTAGCTGCCATTGAATTATTTCACAATTATTATTCCAGTATATTTCAGCCATCAGCCACCATTGAACCATCAATGGTTATATTTAATCGTTCTTTTTTTTCCGATGTAGGAAAATCTAATTAGAAACATCAGCACAACTCCTCAGCCATTTCTTTACACCCGACATGTGCATTTTCTCAATTTCAGCAGGTAAGTTGATGCTTCTTTTATAAGGTAATGTACATTCCAGTCATTATTGCAAGATAAATTCTGCCGTAGCACAAAACTCATCCGTGAATCCCAGCATGCATTGTGGCATGAATAATCTATGCAGGTGAATTGTCTGACTATGTTGACATTTGTTGCTTTTTGCTGTTGTTTTGTTCTGACTTTAGTTGCTTTTTTTGTGATGTTCATAGTTGATCTGTACATTTTTCAGTTTACAGTCACCATTGTAGAGATTCACAAAATGAATTACTTCAAAACTGCGCATTGTTTTTAAAATCGTTTGATTATATGATTGTCACGGTATTGTTGGATTTCAAGCTGTAGTAGCATCACAGATTTATTTCAGACAATACAAATGGCAGGAAGTCCAATTCTTTTCCAACTACTGCCATCAGATCACTATTTTCAGTACGTTTTATTTGTTAGACTTTATGCTTTACAGCAAAATACATCAGAAACATATTTTGCCTCTTTACAAAATCGTCGGCAGACAGTTCTCAGCGTGTCGGATTTGTCTGAAAGACTGTTCTCAGTTCAGTGTACAGTTGGACTATAAGGAGTGCTGAATGAGTTGGCAAATACCAGCATCATAGGATCATTTACTCTGGGATATTGGCTCACTTTGAGATGGAGTGACTGTCAGGCATGTCCAAAAGTTGATTGAGTACCTTGTAGTAGGGCTGGGCGATATATCGCATGCGATTGTCATGCGCATTTCGTCAGTAAAGCCGGTTCCGATTACCGCTAAATCGCCATCACCTGCTTTCTAATGGAGCGGCATTTAATAGACAGAGCCGTAGTTCACTGACAAGCTACGCAAAATCGCGTTCATTATCGAAGGCGATTCATCTGCGATAATGAACGTGATATTGCGTAGCTTGTCAGTGATCTACGGTTCTGTCTATTAAATGGCGCTCCATTTGAAAGCAGGTGATGGCGATTTCGCGGTAATCAGGGAACCGGCTTTACTGAAGAAATGCGCGTGACAATCGCATGCGATATATCGCCCAGCCCTACCTTGTAGATCTGTTCTGATTGGAGCCGTGAACTGTTTCAGAAGGTTTAGTCCAGTTTGGTGAATTGGTTCAAAGGATTGATTCGTTCGTAAACTAGACATCACTAACAGAGCCTTATGGGCCGTTTACACAACATCATTTTCAATTAAAACAGACAACTTTTTATGAGTTTTAGCTGTTCATTTACGATAGCGTTTCAGGGGCCTGAAAATGGACAATTTTGAAAACGGCTTTCAAAGTGCACGTTTTTAAAAATCCGATACAGTTATCATCTCCATGTAAACCATAAAAACACGAATTTATGAAAATGGTTAGGTCATGCGTATACGTACATGTTTAGTTTATAAGTGCATTGTTTGTTTTTTTTTTTACAAATTGACATCGCCAACAACTGGCCTGGCAGCATAATACAGTGTTTTTAGTCGTTTTCACTGATCCGTGTGAACAGGGATCCTTTTGTCAATGTTTTCGTCTGTACGTGAAAAATGCAAAGGAAAAACTTTTCCATGTTTAGTGCATCTTTTTTGTGTAAATAAATGTAACCTAAGACTCAGTTAATCAGGTCATTACATGATGATTACATTATCAATACATAATCAATACCTGATCATATTTTCTGTTTTTTTTTCTTGCCATAACAAATGTGTGTTATAAAATCTGCAGAAGCCAGATAAAAACCAATGTAAAAAAGTCAAGGGTCAAGAGCCCAAATAAAGCACATACTAATCACCATAATGGTGACTTTAAATGAAACAATAAAACATCAAAATTTCTGTTAATTCTCAACCAGGTCTTTTTTACACCTATGACAGAAATAAAGTCACACTGGTTTGTAACAAGTCAAGATGGTAATGCTGTTTTTGAAGTTGTTTAATCATCTTCCGTTGAGATCTGAGAGATTTAATGTATTTTTTTTATGCAGTTGATTTCATCTAAGGCTGTGGCTGGAAGTCAGTTGTAGTTCTTGTGTTTCTGCTCATCTCTTCTCTTTTTCTGTTCTTGTTGTTTCTCTTTCCATCAGTGAATATGCTTGTTAACAGCAGGTGTTCATCACTAATGTTCAATCAACACTTGATGTGTGGCTCTTGCATGGTCTTGGTCTTTTTCAGTAAAGGGAAAGAGATGTTAGTGTTTAATGTTATTTCAGTTGTGGAGGACACTATGATGTTAATGTTTATTGTTTTTGAATTTTGAGTGGCCATCTCCAAAACTTTTTAGGGATTATAAAGTGAGTGCTCTTTGCACGGTTTCTGTCATGCCAAATCCCTCATATAGTATGCTTGCTTTTCTGTTCAAATTAACAGTGGTTTGTGAACGTTGACACTTTAAAGGGTTAGTTCACCCAAAAAATGAAATTTCTGTCATTTATTACTCACCCTCATGTTGTTCCACACCCGTAAGACATCCGTTCATCTTTGGAACACAAATTAATATATTTTGATGAAATCCGAGAGATTTTTTTATCCTCCATTGAAAGCAACGAAATTACCACATTCAATGCCCAGAAAAGTAGTAAAAACATTGTTAAAATAGTTAACGTGAATACGTGGTTCAACCTAATGATATGAAGCGACGAGAATATTTTTTGTGCACAAAAACAAAAATAACTTTATTCAGCAATTTTTCCTCTTCCCTGTCAGTCTGTTACGCGGTTTGCGCAGTGCTGCATTTCCTTGTTTAGGTCTGAATGTCGGCTCATTATTGGCCAGCCAATTCTGAGCCATCGTTCTGACGTAGAACCTGGAAGTGCTGCAATGAAAATAGCGTAGCAGAATGACATTGGAAAGATGAATTTGTTTTGTTTTGTTTTTGCACACAAAAAGTATTCTCGTCGCTTCATAATAATAAGGTTGAACCACTGTACTCACGTTGACAATTTTAACTATGTTTTTACTACTTTTCTGGGCCTTGAATGTGGTAATTTTGTTGCTTTCAATGGAGATTAAAAAAAACTTGGATTTCATCAAAATATCTTAATAGTAAAATAGTAATCAATGACAGAAATTTCATTTTTGGGTGAACTAACCCTTTAATAATCAAATAACACCGGTCTACAATTTTTCAGAAGTCATCTGCTTCAGAGATAAAATGTGCTATTTATTATGTATTTTGATGTGCTGAGTTCAAATATGACAATTAAAACGACTGATTGGCTACTGTTTCCAAGATTTTTAAATTTTTACATATACTTTGTAGATACCTGTCACTTGTCCTGTTTATATAACACTTAACAAAGCAGCAAAAGGGTTATATAAATCAAATTTATTATGAAACAAAAGGCAAAAAACATAGTCCTATTCAGTGCCTACTCTGCACTTCTTGGTTTGTCTCTCGTTTTCATTAAATGAAGCATCTCTTGCAGGACCATTCCAAAGTCAGGGGTCGTATATACTGACCCAAAAGCATATCTTGAAAACTAGAGCCAATCAACAATTTTAAGCATCATTTTCATTCTCTGTGACCCATAATTAGTAAAGTTTGGTCCACAGCCAAAATGCTTCTGAAAAAAATGTAGTCAGTGTAATTTATCAGAAGCGTAATTGAAACTATTACAAGGATATTAGTGTTTTTAAAGGGGAAGCGCATCTCCATAGCCTTACCCTGGAGTTGGTTCACCCTCCGCCTATGATATGTTGTAATGCTAAATATAATGGCAGAATTGTGTGTATTTACGACCCAATGTGAGATCCACCAATCAAAGAGGTTCCTGAATCTCAATCGTTTTTTGATTGGATAAAGCTAATGGAGAATATCTCACGTTTTTCCATGAGTGCTCAGGCCGGGGTTCAGCGCCTTAGGACGATAGCGAATATTAGAATATACAGTATCTGACTATTCCAGAGAGCCATAAAGGCTTGATCACACCAAGAAGGAAAACTATAACGATAACTTTATTAGCATCCACACCAACGCACGATAACATCTTATTTATGATGAGCAAATGCTGCAGTTGTCGAGTGCTGCTTTAATTGCTCGATCTCTTTAAAGCAGGATGGATTCTGATTGGATGTTAGTGTTTTAGCATTCATCAGCTGGAAAAAATAATCATTCTGAAAGTGATTCCAACAATATCGTTCCTCTGTGTCATTAACGTTATAGTTGTGATCTGGACACTGCTATTTGTTTAAATTTAGAACGATTTGTAAAATTATATCTTTATCGTTATGGTTATAGTTATCGTCCTTGGTATGAACGGGCCTTAATAAACAGAGATAAAATAATGGATATTTTAATATGATTCCTCTCAGGTTCAGAACAAATGAGCCAGTGCACATCAACATCATCAGAGATCCGATCAACCGATTCTTATCCAATTATTTCTTCCGGCGGTTCGGCGACTGGAGAGGGGAAGAGAATCACGTCATCCGAACCCCTGGGATGAAAGACGAAGAAAGATACTTAGTAAGAGCTTTAAAAACAAATGTACACTGTACAAACACACATTAATGAGAGCTGAGTGAATGAACATTGAGTGAACTATTACGGCTCTGGGCTGGCATAAATAAGGTCTGTTCAGCTCTGTGTGATACACATGAATGCCTCCTTCACAACTCAGCGGGCAGCATTTATTAACATGGTTTACTCAGTCTATATTTAGTGTGAGACTGACTGTGCTGCTGGTTTTCCTGTCACTCATTAGTGTGACGTGGTAATCATTTACAGGCAATGTATTTACATACAGTATGACATCACCGAAAAACACAAACAGCAACTACACTTTTACAGTTTCTCTAAAGATACTAATGTAATCATATTCATTCCATTGGGTATGCAAGATTTCTGTTTAAATACTAATTTTCATTTGTTCATTTTCTGCAACTTTCCTTGGAATGTCGTGGATTTGTTTGCATAGTAGCAGGAAATAGCCAGTCGTGGGTCTTTGGTTGGAGACCTAAATGAATGACCCCATAGTTCAGACCCCTTGTGGGTGAATATATAAACAAACGACTGTTCTCAGAGCTTCAGTTCCAGTTCAACTACAAAATCAGTTTAACAGAACTGACGTAATTAACGGAAATGTTAATGCTGGCTCTTTGACAAATTGCTTTTGTCATGTAGCTTTGGATTAAAGTGTGTTAAATGCAAAATGTAAATGTTCTTCTTGACCAAAGGACATCAACACATGCATCTTGGAAAGCTACCCAGAATGCTCCAATCCTCGGCTCTTCTACATTATCCCATATTTCTGTGGGCAGCATCCTCAGTGCAGGTGACATTTATATTTGGACGTTACTGCTACTGTACATCTATTGTGATTCATTTTTAATGGTTCCAGGTTTTGTTTTAATCAATTGAATTAATAGATGCCCAAGAGTGATCACTGGAACTGATCTATGGTGCAATAATCTGTAATGACCTAGAGAGCCAGGTTTGTGGGCGCTGGAAATGGCCAAGCAGAACGTTCTAGATCATTATCTGCTGGTAGGGGTGTTGGAGGAACTTGAGGATGTGTTGCTTCTGCTGGAGAGACTCCTTCCACACTTCTTCTCTGACGTCTTGAACATCTACAAAAGTCCGGGTGAGAATAATTTAACTATATATATATATATATATATATATATGTATATATGTATGTGTGTGTTAGTTAAGACCAGACCTCCAATACCAAGGCTGTGTTTAAGTCAAAAAAATTTTTATGCCCTTCCCTCCTTCTCATTCATCTGAATGTATGTCATTGCTTACATTGCACGAGTGCCCACTACTAGCAGAACCGTTACAATGTGTTTAAAGTGGTGGTTCATTGCAATTTCACTTTTTTAACTTTAGTTAATGTGTAATATTGCTGCTTGAACATAAACAGTATCTGCAAAGTTACAGCACAGAAAGTTAAATGCAAACAGAGATATTGTCTTTTAAAGTTATGGCAGTTTAATGCCTACAATTATGACCGGTTTGGACTACAACAAGCTTCTTCCCGGTTGGTGATATCATAAACCCTGCAATTAACATAAACCCTGCCCACGGGAACACGCAACAAAGTGGGCGTGGCATTATGGAAGCAGAAGAGTTGTCTACACCGGACGCACGCGCGATGCGACGCGTCAAAAGGTAATAGAACCCATTATAATCAGTGATATTGTCTACAATGGATGCGGCGCGGAAGACAGCTTCCAGAATCTACACGAGTTTAATGCTGGATTTGCACAAAGGCTTTTACTGAAAGATGAAGCAGTTCCCACTTTAAAAGCAGAAGCTGCTGTTTATGGGCCCCAAACTGTAAGTGTGTTTTATTGTTTGTACATGTCTTTTAAATGTATAGTTCTGTTGCTATTTTTTGGTTGCATCAAGGACATAAACAAAGACCAACGCGGTTTGGCTTCGCTTGCCAGTTAGCTAAATTCTATTGCATACTTCAACAAAATGCCAACCAACACCAACAAACTTCTATGTTCATAGACAAACAGTTGTTCATGCTATAAATTAAACGATACCTTTACAAAAATGCTACTACTCAGTCATGTATTCGGCTACAGTAAAGCTTTAATCAGGATAAAACTGTATATTGAAAGCTAACATAAACAGCAGTAACCTTTACAAGTGACAGCATATCTAAACACTTTGACACAAATACAAAAGGAAATGCATTCAGAAATGTCCTTTATTATGCGGTTAATTGTCAAAATAACTCCAATATAATTAAGCACGATCTGCTGTGACATCACAGTCGTGTTGCATTGTGGTCTAGTATACATATTGAGTAGACTCACTCCCTTGGTCAAAATCAAGGGGTTGAGGGTCTGTCCAAATAAACTTCCTTCGCCCACTTGGCGGAGGGGAAGTGCTTATTGAAGTTCGCAAGTGTATGTCTAAAAGTGGAGTTAAATGCAGCCCAAGATCATTCAAGAGCCACACAGCAAAATCAAGTGTTGGGGTTAATGAGATAATTAAGTGATTTATCAAGTGATGATTGAACATTAGTGATGAACACCTGCTGTTAACAAGCAAATTCACTGATGGAAAGAGAAACAACAAGAACAGAAAAAGAGAAGAGATGAGCAGAAACACAAGAACTACAACTGACTTCCAGCCACAGCCTTAGATAAAATCAACTGTAAATAAAGACATTAAATCTCTCAGATCTCAAGAGAAGATGATTAAACAAGTCCAAAAACAGCATTACAAGCTTCACTCATTACAAACCAGTGTGACTTTATTTCTGTCATATGTGTACAAAAGATCTTATTGAAAATTAACAGAGGTTTAGATATTTGTTTCATTTAATGTCAAAGCTTTTAATCCCCTACATCACAATGCATAATCGCCACTCCTCCGAAGCTAGTCTTTTACCTTTTAACTGTTCCTCAAACTCGTTTGAGATCTATGGGGGATAGGGCTTTCTCTTCATTTGCTCCAAAGCTATGGACCTCTGCCCTCGGAGATTAGGCAAGCAGAATCTCTTAATGTTTTTTAAATCTTCCCTTAAAACTTACTTTTTTAGGATAGCTTTTATTTTATTACATTCTAATTATCTTATTCTATACTATTTACACCACTTTTATGAATGCTTTCTTTTATATTGTATTTTTCTTTTGTTTTATCTTATGTTTGTAAAGCACTTTGAGATGTAACTTTTAAAGGTGCTATAGAAAATAGTTTATTATTATTAAAGTCCCCATTATGGTGATTCGTGTTTGCTTTAGATTGCAGAGGCTTCCATTTTTATTACAGATATTCTGTGCCAATTTTCATGTGATATTCCACATAAGTTGTTGAATGGTTTTGGTCTTGGAGATCTGGTCTTTTTGCACTGCTGATGTGTGTGTGTGTGTGTATACATACATACACACATGCACACATATCAGGGGTGTAGTCCGCTATATATATTATTTTAAGTTAGAAACCTGCATGTATAGTCAATGCAAAGTATATTTTTTTATTAAGATTTGTTAAAATAATTTATGTGGCTTTGTGGCCACTAAATCTGCGTCTTTCTCTACTCGGTTTAGATTACAGGAAGTCGGGGAACATGACGGGCACCGTCCACAAACAGACTCCTAATCTAGAGGCCCTGCAGGTGCTTTATCAGCGCATGGAGTATGAGTACAAATTCTACAACTTTGTCAAAGCTCAATTCCACCTCACCAAGAGGAAGATCGGTCTGAGGACAGGCCCACAACCCTCCAGATATTATTCTAGTGAGCTTCAGAGGAAGGACCTACAGGAGGAGCTGGAGGAAGAGGAAACCGAAGAATCACTCGACTGGACCGAACAGACCTGAGAGAAGCTCTGAGACCGGGATCTACTATAATCTAAAATAATCAATCATTCAGGTGGTCCTACTGAACCATAGAACTGGATAAAGCTTGAAAAATCATGATTTCTTATGTTTATCTGTGAAAAAAAACACACTAAATGTTGTCATCAGCATTATTAGACTTTAGAATATTTAACAAATGTTAAAACTTTGCTTTTTTATGATTCTTTGAACAATTTTTAAACATATTAGTCACACTGCAACTGTAGTTTTCCTTAATAAAATGAGTGAATTCAGAAATCATTTGATTTGCATGAACACTTATGAAGAGTACTTTTGTTTTGTGGGAAATAAAACTTGACAGCATTAATGTTAAGGTAAAATATACGACAAATAAGTCAGTCTGACGTTTTGATATAAATTATATAAGTAAATTTTAGATAAAGGTCATTATTAAAGTTGATAAAGGTGAAGTTTGAATGACACAAATAAAGACTTTTCAAACATTTGGTTTTTTACACATTTTATCTTCAAGATTAAATACATTTTACCTCCATATTGAAAACAGCCTACAAACTGACGACGGAGAAATTAACAAATGAAATTAGTAATACAGAATTTATTTTAAATTATGTTTTAAAATATATTTTAGATGCAAAATTCTGTTTTATCAAGATTAAAGTGCTATTTCTCATGCACACATGCAAAGATATCGGAATCATAAGCCAATAAGTGCAAGACACAGCAGATTTACATTCTGGCTTGAGGTGGTTTATCAAACAGACTCTTTCAGCAGATTGAGCGCATCCAGTGCCGACCCCCAGCTCAGAGTAACACCACAGCCGTCATGACCGTAGTTATGCACCAGAGGCACCTGACGGCCTTGTACATGCAGATATTCCCGCTCCACCCGCGGGTTCGCCCTGCCCGGCCGCAGTCCCACCCACTCGCCCATCACCGGAGCCACTGGCAGGGATGGTTCCAGCTGGCTGCAGCGCTCCAGGATCCCCTCGCTGTCCTCTTTAGCCACCTCCATCCGCCAGTCGCCCACCTGCCGTGTGCCTCCAATGTTGACGTACCTGATGCCAGGGTAGATGTAGGTCTTGCCATCGCCATCTCGTACAAAGTTCTTCAGCCAAGGAGCGTCAAGCGTCAACATTTGTCCTCGAACTGGATAGACCTCCTCATCCTTCACCAAAAAGTGTGAGCCAACGCCTGAGCAGTTAATAATGGCATCGTAGTTCAGGGCCAGTTTATGAAGATCAGTCACCTTTTCGTGAAGGATCTGACCTCCAACTGCTCTAAACCTATTGGAAAACACAGATGAACATATTACCAATTTATTTAGTATTGTATATGCTTATCATTCCCCCTGTAGTCTTTATTTGTTTTATGAATGGGCCCTTTTCACATTTCTAGGGTTCTCAGAAGCAGAAGTCGTCATAGTTGGGTAAACTATCATTTTCAATATAATCTTCTATATAATTATTGCATTCCCATTTGCTCCAATAGCAAAAGAAAAAAAATACATGATAGCATTTCTGTGACTCCAGAACAGGAGATTTACATTAGTTCACCCAAAAATGAAATTTCTGTCATTAATTACTCACCCTCATTAATTACTCATCCTTTTTATCCCCCATAGAAAGCAACTTAATTACCGTCATTCAAGGTTCAGAAAGGTATTAAAGACAGTTGTTAAAACAGTCAACATGACTACAGTGGTTCAACCTCAAAGGGTTAGTTGACCCAAAAATGACATTTCTGTCATTAATTACTCACCCTCATGTCGTCCCAAACCTGTAAGACCTTCTTCATCTTTGGAGCACAAATTAAGATATTTTTGATGAAATCCGAGGGTATCTGATCCACACATAGACTGCAACGACATTGCACCTTTTGAGGTCCAGAAAGGTACTAAAAACATTGTTAAAACCGGTGACGTGACTACAGTGGTTCAACCGTAATATTATGAAGCATATATATATATATATATATATATATATATACACACACACACAGTGCTCAGCGTAAATGAGTACACCCCCTTTTAAAAGTAACATTTTAAACAATATCTCAATGAACACAAAAACAATTTCAAAAATGTTGATAAGACTAAGTTTAATATAACATCTCTTTAACTTTTAACATGAAAGTAAGGTTAATAATATAACTTAGAGAACAAAATTTTCAGTTTTACTCAAATTAGGGTGATGCAAAAATGAGTACACCCCACTGAAAGTCTCTGGAGCAAAGCTAAATTTTAGACTACAAATGTCCAATTTAAAAAGAATTCAACCACAGGTGAGTCTAATTATTCATTACACAGGTGTCCAGCAGACAGCTGACTATAAAAGGGTGTTAAAACCCCATTCCCATTTCATGCTGTCAGCAATGGCACCACATGCAAGAGAAATGTCACAAGACCTGAGGAAGAAAATAATTTCTTTACACCAGAAAGGTGAAGGCTACAAGGAGATCAGCAAAGCTTTACTTATCAGTCAGAATACTATAGTAAAAGTGGTACAAACATTTTAAAAAGATGGAACTGCAACCATCTCACAGAGACGTCCAGGTCGTCCACGGAAGTTAACACCTCGACAGGAGCGTCTTCTGATGAGAAGGGTTGAAGAAAATCGGCATGCAAGTTCACTGCAGTCATCTAAAGATGTAGAAAGCCAAACTGGAGTGACTATTTCCCGTGACACAATACAGCGTACACTGCAGAGGAATGGCATGCATGGGTGCTGTCCATGAAAGAAGCCTCTCCTAAAGCCCAGGCACAAAAAAGCCCGCCTAGAGTTTGCCAGGGCCCATGCTGACAAAGATGAAGACTACTGGGACTCTATACTCTGGAGTGATGAGACCAAGATAAATGTTTTTGGAACTGATGGCTTCAAAACTGTATGGCGTCGCAAAGGTGAGGAATACAAAGAAAAATGCATGGTGCCTACAGTGAAACATGGTGGTGGCAGTGTCCTTATGTGGGGCTGCAGGAGTGCTGCTGGTGTCATTGATGGCATCATGAATTCACAGATGCACTGCTCTATACTGAAAGAGAAGACGCTACCATCACTCCGTGCTCTTGGTCGTCGTACACTTTTCCAACATGACAATGATCCCAAACACACATCTAAGGCCACTGTTGGATTTCTGAAGAAGAACAGTGTGAAAGTGATTCAGTGGCTCCTGGTCTGAACCCAATCAAACACCTATGGGGAATTCTGAAGAGACAAGTTGAGCATCACTCTCCATTCAGCATCCAGTCTCTAAAAGAGGTCATTCTTGAAGAATGGAAAAAGATGTTGCAAAATGTCGCCAACTTGTTCATTCCGAGCCTAGAAGACTTGGTGCTGTCATTAAAAATCATGGAGGCCATACAAAGTACTAGATGTAATAGTTTTTGTTGTGGGGTGTACTCATTTTTGCATCACCCTAATTTCAGTAAAACTGAAAAATGTGTAATCTAAATTATATTATTAACCTTACTTTAATGTTATGTACAACAGATGTTATATTAAACTTAGTCTTGTCAACATTTTGGAAATTGTTTTTGTGTTCATTGAGATATTGTTTAAAATGTTACTTTTCAAAGGGGGTGTACTCATTTATGATGAGCACTGTATATATATATATATTTCTCAGCGATACACACTGCTGTGGATAAACCCACCACACCTGCTCAAACCACCACCACTTTCACACGCTGCATCTCTCAGCTCAACTACAAGATGAAGACATTTAAAGGGGCTCTATGTAAGATTTTTACTTTAATAAAGCATAAAAATACCCCGATATGTTTGCAGATATTTAGGAAACATGCGTTCACCTACTTGTTTCTCTGAAAAACAATGCTACAGCCAGATATTCTACTTTGAAATGTGTGTTCCGTGTCGGAACGTCTGTCTTTGTTTTGGTCTGTGCGAAACCATGTGCTGCCAGTTTATCCAATAGTATTTCGACATCACAGGTTGCCAGTTGGCAGAAAACAGCGCGTATTGCAACCATGGAAAAAAGCAAACAAACTGGGTCAGAGAATCGCAGATTCTACTTGACCTAAAAAAACTCTGCATCCATCTAAACATCTCTATGAACGACAGCATATTGAAACAGATAAATCAACTCATCAGCTTACAGTGTTTAAGTCTCCTCAGCTTTCATTGTGAATTGCGCTCCCTCTTGTTGCTGGCAACCCTCGTCTTTGAACGAGGGGGCGGGGCAAACAATATTTTGAATTTGGACTGCAGTACCTATTTTGAACACTGGGTGTCATTATTACATAGAGCCCCTTTAAACAAGAATACTTTTTGTGCACAAAAACAAAACTAAAATAATGACTTTATTCAACAAATTTGTCTGCCCCCTTTCATACTGCTACGCTATTTTCGTTGCAGAAAAATAGTGTTTATGTCTGAATGCGGGCTCATTATTGGCCGGCTCCTGCGTCGTTATTGTTGTTTTATTTTTGTGCACAAAAAGTATTCTCATCAATTCATAACATTAAGGTTGAACCACTGTAGTCACATTGACTATTTTAACGATGTCTTTACTACTTTTATGGACTTTGAATGACAGTAATTACATTGCTTTCTATGGGGGATAAAAAAAAAAACCTCTTGGATTTCATCAAAAATATCTTAATTTGTGTTCCAATTGACCCTTCGCAGGGAGTTTGATTGACAAGCGATCTAACCAATCAGAACGCCGAATCCGCCATTTTGTCCGACAAAGCAGTCAGGAGTTAGAAGATTAACCTCGGTGGAGTTAAACTTGAAAAATTGTGTATATTGACGTCTTTCCGCGTTTGAAACAACATCATTCTCATGTTCATTCATGTTTATTTGATGCTATAAATGGACTAGTAGGAAGAGATGATCGGTTTACGAGCCTCTTGAGCTGAGGCGCTACAGAAATCTGTCAGGACACATTAAAGAGCCACAAAACGGTTTTTATTGTTTGAATTTCTTTAAGAAACTACACAGTTTGAAAGCTGGGACTTTGTTTAATATCATAAGTAACCTGGTTTGTCTTGTCCGTCGACGTGTTGTCAGTGTCCTCTTTGCTCCGCGATGTATTTTTCACTGCTTGTGGCGTGTCAGCACCACGGCTTGTCGGACAAAGCAACAGCAAAGTCCCTTTAAGACAAGTCATTTCACTCGGCGGCCATCTTTGAAACGCCTCTCGGGCATCCTGGGCATCATGCAATCTCTTAGAATGAGGAAACATCAAATTCTCCAAAACTGTTCGCCAACCTTACAATTAAATTTCATATTTGAAATCTAACAACAACCGGCTCATAAATTTAGTTTCTAAACGCTCGAATCATGACAAAAAAAAACTATTTTTCAGGCTGGATCAAGCTAATGCGCATGCGCAGACCTAAATGCGCGTCTCTTCGGAGGCGCGAGTCTGACTGTTTCTATAGAAACCGGTGATTCTAACGGCCGCTGCAGTGACGCGATGACTTTACCAGTCGGCGATTGGCTCTTATTTAGAAGGCGGGACTTATTCCGCCATATTGCGCGTTACACTTTCTCCGATTCAAAACAATACGAGTGACACGAGTGTGTTATTCTATAGTCTTTGGCAACAGTAACTAAGAGGGGCGGCTCTTTGCGAATGGTCAATTGCGTCATAGTCTTTATTCTCACATAATAACCACCACGGAACATGAGGGAAGAGTAATTAATGACAGAAATTTCATTTTTGGGTGAACTAACCCTTTAATAATTGAGGAAAAGCATCAAAGTCTGTGAAAAGGGTGCATTATATGATTTATATTTTTTATTTAAGACAATAAAATATATTTTTATTTGTATATAGTTCAATATATAACTCTTAATTAATGTGTATGTAATTATATTTATAACTATATAGTTTATAGAATGTTTATTTAAAATTATTTTTTATACAGTACCTTTTTTCTAACCATGGCAAGTAGCTGAGACATTCACACTTTAATGTGGTGAACGCTTGTCCAAACTTATGATTAGGGAAAAGCTTCATTTCTTGATCCGACATGTATCTAAATCCAAACACTAAATCTGCCCAGAAGGGCTTTTTCACACTGGGTACTTCCTTGAAAATGTGATACCTAAGAGGATACAAAGTAGAGATTATGATAAATGAAAACCACATCAATATATCATCTTTTTGTGTGGTTACTAGGGTTTTACCCGGAGCTCAAGTACACGCCGGCATCTGCGGCTTGTGGGGAATATGCAATTGCCAGAAGATGATCAAATGACTCCTTGAACCAACGCTGTTGCCGTTCAAGAGGGATGTCTAGTAAAAGAGTTCAATAACAATTTGATAATCAATTTGACCACTTTTGCATAGACTGGCCTAAAATATAAAAATGCATAATCCTAAACATGAATGCAAATGCAAATTTGATGCATCTGCAGCATTCATCTCACCAGGAAACTCAGTCGGTAGGAGGATTCCAGCTGCTCCATCACTGGTAGTGTTAGGCGAGAACTTCTCAGCAATAACAGTTACAGAACAATATGGAAGCGCCTCAGCGATACGCACTGCTGTGGATAAACCCAGCACACCCGCTCCGACCACCACTGCTTTAACACGCTGCATTTTTCAGCTTGACTACAAGATACAGAAGACATGCTTTAGTGAGCAAATAAACGTCTCTGCAGATACTGATGTGATTAACTGCAATTCATTCGATTAATCAGCATATCATGTCATTCATTTAATTAAAATTGTATTGATTGACAGCCCTAATTGTTACTCAATATAGTATTTATTTATTTACTTTAATTTTTACAATACCTTATGCACTCACTGTAAACGCTAATGCTCAAAAAACTTCATTGGTTTGAGTAGGACAAACTTAAATTGAACAAATTAGTTCAGTTAAATTAACTGCTATGAGTATTTAGTACTTTCTTTTTCTTTTGAGTTCACAACACAGATATTTTAAGTAAACTGAACTGTTTTATTGTTTTGAGTTGTATGAACTCATTTCTTTTAATTTAGACACACTTAAGTTTAACTGAAACTGGGTTGGGATTTCTATTTCCCAGCATGCTTTGCCCATGGCACTCAAAAGGGAGAGTAAATGCTAGAATTAAGTGTTATATAATGTTTTCTTTTTGTGCAAGATTAATGGTAAGGGTGATTTAGTAGTGATTAATGTTTTGTTAGGCTAATTTTGAAGAGTTTCTGTTATTGTGGGTTTTTGGAGAGTTACCATCATGGTAACAAGTAGCGCACGCGGCTTGATTTGAGAGCAGGTAAATTGCTGCGCTCATTCAGTAAGTGTTATACTATGCTATTGTTAACATGTTAATTAGCAAGTTGGCCTTTTCTGAATAGTCTTATAGGGTTAACAATGAAGCAATTAACTCATTTGATTTGGAAGACCTCAAAATAAAAAAGTTAATTAACTAAATATTTATGTTAATTGTTATCAAAATGTATGAGTTATAGTGATGGGAAGTTCGGATCATTTTACCCACTCAGACTTTTGAGTCTCGTTCAGCAAAATGAACGAATCTTTTTTCGAGTCATTTCGTTCATTTTAGCAAAATGTATTTAAAATGTTACGTGTTACTTCCCCAACACATCTACTACTTATGCAAACGTTGATCACACTACAAACAAAACAAAACTACAATGCTATAAGATACAGAAAAGATTAATTCATTCTTTACCTGGGTCTTCATTAAGATTTAAGCTCACCTCACCTCTTGTCTGACAAGTCTTGGGGTTTAAGTCATTCCTTAATGACGTGACAGGCAGCCCCATATGCTAAACCAATACAGTCTGAGCCGGAAAGAGAATTGATTAGTTCGTTTCATGAGTCTTTCGGGTTTTTGAGTCGTTCCTAATCACGTGACAGACCCATACGCTAAACCAATGCAGTCTGAGCCGGAAAGAGAATTGATTAGTTCGTTTCATGAGTCTTTCGGGTTTTTGAGTCGTTCCTTAATCACATGACAGACCCATACGCTATTTCTGACATTTCTGTCACTATGTTTTTGTTACTGTTTCTTGAGGATCTGTGGTGTGTTATTATTTTATAAATAAATAAAGCCCTGTTATAAATAAAATATTGATTCATTTATCTTTTTGACTGTCTATCTGTAAATAAACACTAGGCTATATAATAATATAATAATCCAAGCCTACAATACAAAGTATTTATAGCCTAGTTTGTTCATTTTTACTCCAATTTTGAGTTTGCTGGTATAATAATTGCTTTTCCTAGGCAGACTTGACATATTGGTCTAATATATGTATAAGAAGATTGCTCAAAAAGGACATAATGACAAATTAAAAGCAAATAACATTTTGAATTATTAATGTTAGTTTAAAACATTAAGGTTATGATAACTTCAGCTTTAACAGTTGTAACCCAAACTGAAATAAAACTGGAGAGTTAAAGTTATTTACTTAGAAATATAATGTGCTTGGGTCACACAGCCTGGGGGCAGTCGTGGCCTAATGGATAGAGAGTCGGACTTGTAACCCAAAGGTCATGGGTTCGAGTCTCAGGTCCGGCAGGGATTGTCAGTGAGGGGAGTGAATGTCCAGCGCTCTCCCCACCCTCAATACCACGACTGAGGTGAGACCCTTGAGCAAGGCACCGTACCCCCAACTGCTCCCCGGGCGCCGCAGCAATGGCTGCCCACTGCTCCGGGTGTGTGTTCACAGTGTGTGTGTTCACTGCTGTGTGTGTGCACTTGGATGGGTTAAATGCAGAGCACAAATTCCAAGTATGGGTCACCATACTTGGCCACATGTCACTTCACTGACTGTATTGACTGCATTGGTTTAGCGTATGGGTCTGTCACGTGATTAAGGAAAGACTCAAAAACCCGAAAGACTCATGAAAAGAACTAATCAATTCTCTTTCCGGCTCAGACTGCATTGACTGAAACAGGTGAACTACTACTAGCAGTACAGAACCTAAAGAATATTGCGCATGCGCGACTGAAAGAATCGCCCCCCAAGACGACTCGTTCTTCCCGAGTCACATTAAAGATTCGTTCAAAATGAACGAATCGTTCAAGAACGACACATCACTAATGAGTTAGCTAACTCAGTACATCAAGTTAGTAGCAATTATCATGCATGAGTACTACAAACTCAAAACTTGATAGTTTTGCTTACTTAAAATTGGGAACATCATAACTCAAAAAATTAGATGTTACCTCAAATTTTTTTAGTTAGCCCAGCTTATTCGGGTTTACAGTGCTCCCTGGTCAGAATGTCAATAAATATTTACAAAAAATGTAACATTTTATAAAGTTTATTTAAATGCTATTTGAGGTTTATAACATTTAATAAAAACTACTGTTATTTCCTTTGGAAATATAAGTAAAAGTACAAGTATTCAGATTAAATTGCACTTGTGCAAATCCCCCAAAAAACATGTATAGTAGAGTAAAAGTACTCAAATACTTTACACCCCTGCTAATATTAATTGGAGATAAAAACTAACATTCTTGTAGCGTTTATGGAAGACTTCATCAACAAAACCTTTATTTAAAGTCACTAAAATTGTAATAAGGCTACAAAACACCTTGAATATTCCTAAATCTTTTTTTGTTTTTGTTGTTCTTTTTTTAAAAAGCTAACAAACAAACTAAATCTTCCCCTTCACACGATACAGAGACATCTACACTTATGCAAGAGAACCATAAAATCTGAATTTTTGCCAACAAAGTCAATAAACAACAGACTGGTGTCCTACCTGACCAATAGTCTAAATATGTTATGCAACAAATCACATTTATAGAACAGTCTTAGTATTCAATATAATAATAATGATAAAAGTAGGCCTACTTTTCATATTAGCTTAAACATTATTAAGAACTCAGGTGTACAGCTAGCAGTAATAAGAAGCGTTAATAAAGTTAAGTACAGATTTAGTATTAATTTTATAACATTGTACAAATACTTATTAGTACAATTCGTTAACTGGAGTAAAACTACGGTGAAATTTAACAATGTAAAAAGGACAAGTGCTATTCCAGTATTGGCAGATACTACTATAGTATTTAAATGTTACATTTTTACAGCATCAAGCATTTCGTTCACACACTTACCTCCAAAACGTACTGCTTCAACAAACACAAGCTAAACCCATGGGCTAAACCTCAGAGTCTGTGAATTAATTATTACACACTCGGCTCTGGCACACGGCTCGACTGCCATGTTTGTCCTGTTAAAACGCATCATGGGAAAATGAGTTTCATGTGTGTTTTTCTGTTACAGATGAAGCACAGATGCGAATATTTAAAATACTAGTTACATATTAGTGTACAACAAANAGAATTTCAGACGGCACTTAGAGGCTTTTGCATCTGAACTCTTCAAGTGCTATTCCAGTATTGGCAGATACTACTATAGTATTTAAATGTTACATTTTTACAGCATCAAGCATTTCGTTCACACACTTACCTCCAAAACCTACTGAGACCTGCTTCAACAAACACAGGCTAAACCCATAGACAGTAAAAGGCTAAACCTCAGAGTCTGTGAATTAATTATTACACACTCGGCTCTGGCACAAGGCTCGACTGCTATGTTTGTCCTGTTAAAACGCATCATGGGAAAATGAGTTTCATGTGTGTTTTTCTGTTACAGATGAAGCACAGATGCGAATATTTAAAATACTAGTTACATATTAGTGTACAACAAATGGTTTTGACAGCTAACGGAACAACATTGTTTAGTTATTCTCTTCCTTCGGTTATAAATAAAAGGTTAGTGTATGATGTAATGCGTCGCCAGCACAACAGAGGCCGCTGTTTGCAAGCACAACACTGGGTGACAAATATTACTGTTCCTCCAGGGGGCGCATGGAGGCTCACAAAGACGAATCTTCCTTAAAATCCCAGGACGTAAAATCTTTTAAATAATCAATAAAATAAAAATGGGCAAATGCTCTTACATTCTATATAAAATGATGATTGCATAAAATCCCTTGCGCTTATAAAATGGTTACCACGTGACAACGCCGTCTACAGTGTAAAATCATTTTGTATATTTCTGTAATATTTTTATTTTTATTTTATTTTTTTATGTTTTCTGTAATAGTTAATCCACTCCATTAGGCTGTGTGTAAGCTCTTCAGTCACAGTAATGTTTCTAATGGTAAAATAAAATTATTGTTGGGATTTAATGGATTCAAAGATAGATCGCACACAAGTTTCATTAAAAGCAAGTCTTTGAGAACAACTAAAAAAATAAATAAATTGGAAGAAACAACAGAGACTGTGGAAAAGTACATAAAAACAATGCCAGCAAAAATGCAAGCTGTTATCAAGGCCATACAAAATAAAATATTGTGGTTATTATGTGTGAATAAAGAGTTGTTTCAGTTTGTTATTTGCCTAATAAATGACAAGTTGTTGGCAGATTCCTAACCGTCCCGCCCCTTTTGGAAAGCAAGCTGCCTTTCTATCCAATAATAAGACTCTAGGATACTGAAATCACGGAAGGTAGGCTAATTCTCGCGAGATATGCCTGTCTGAAACGGTTCCTTTAAGGTAAGGTCCTGAAAGCTTAATCGTGTGTTATAGTCTCCAGAGAGTAACGTTAGTGTAATTATTGTTTCAAGTGCGTTTCGCAGATTAAACATTGTGATTTACAGATCAGCGCTAGCCTTTTAGCTATATAAGCGTCTTTTAGACGCGAAAACAAAGCAGCTCTTTGTTGCTACACATGGCGCTGGTTTTAAAGCAGTTTATTCATTTGTTACTGAGATCAAAGACCTTTGACATAGATATACATGAAGATTCAGAGTGCGCGCGCGCGTGGGTGTGTGTGTGACCCATAAAGCAATGTGAGATTTAATGCACAACACACTCTAGGTTGTGTTTACAGCTCATGATTCATGCAAGCATTGACAGACATCTCTGTAACAACTAATGTGTCAAGTAAATTTGCTTACATTCCTACAGTTTGGGTCTAAAGATGGAAATACCATTTTCTTTTAATATAGACCTTGGTTTTGAATTATTACCATATTCACATTTAATAGTATTTACATGGTTCTTCAAAAAAATGCACCTCCATGGATTTACTATGGTAGGGGAGAGTGGGATAAGATGAGCAATTTTTTTTTACTTATGTGGTCCTCAAGATAAGGGAAAATGAGGCAGAAGTACAATGAAAGTATTTAAAGTATTTTCAGGATGTTTCCTATCATTTTAAATGATCAGAATACATTTATGACAAAGTTCTAAAAATATGGCTTCTTATTAAAAAAAAGTGTTCATCTGGCTCAATTTACCCCAGGTTAGGGGTAAGTTGATCCGAGTCAGTAGGTGGGTGTAAACTGACCTTCTAACTGAATCGGAGTCAAACCCATGTGAAATTTTAAAGATAATGAACAAATTTTAAAAACTAATTTAATAATCAAATTTCCTTTTACAAATATTCATATTTCTTTTTTTAAAGGTGCCCTAGAATTAAAAATTGAATTTACCTTGGCATAGTTGAATAACAAGAGTTCAGTACATGGAAATGACATACAGTGAGTCTCAAACACCATTGTTTCCTCCTTCTTATATAAATCTAATTTGTTTAAAAGACCTCAGAAGAACAGGCGAATCTCAACATAACACCGACTTTTACGTAACAGTCGGGATCATTAATATGTACGCCCCCAATATTTGCATATGGCAGCTCATGTTCAAGGCTTTAGACAAGGCAGTATTAACGTCTGGAGCAGCACAGCTGAATCATCAGACTAGGTAAGCAAGCAAGGACAATAGCGAAAAATGGCAGATGGAGCAATAATAACTGACATGATNTTTTTAGTGATATTTGTAAATTGTCTTTCTAAATGTTTCGTTAGCATGTTGCTAATGTACTGTTAAATGTGGTTAAAGTTACCATCGTTTCTTACTGAATTCACGGAGACAAGAGCCGTCGTTATTTTCATTTTTTAAACACTTGCAGTCTGTATAATTCATAAACAACTTCATTCTTTATAAATCTCACCAACAGTGTGTAATGTTAGCTTTAGCCACGGAGCACCATCAAACTCATTCAGAATCAAATGTAAACATCCAAATAAATACCATACTTACGCGATTGGACATGCTGCATGACGAACACTTTGTAAAGATCCATTTTGAGGGTTATATTAGCTGTGTGAACTTTGTTTATGCTGTTGAAGGCAAGCGCGAGCTCCGGGGGCGGAGAGCACGAGA
The DNA here is from genome assembly GCA_003731715.1 of Anabarilius grahami. Classification (NCBI taxonomy): domain Eukaryota; kingdom Metazoa; phylum Chordata; class Actinopteri; order Cypriniformes; family Xenocyprididae; genus Anabarilius; species Anabarilius grahami. The sequence continues at coordinate 2,533,466 of RJVU01049301.1, forward strand.
ATTTAAAGGGGCCGCAGCCTGAATCGGCTCATTTCTAATTATGCCCCAAAATAGGCAGTTAAAAAAAATTATTTAAAAAAATCTATGGGGTATTTTGAGCTGAAACTTCACAGACACATTCAGGGGACACCTTAGACTTATATTACATCTTTTAAAAAGACGTTTCTACTGCACCTTTAAAGCTAACTTAAACAACATAAAACCAACCAAATGAAGTTGAAATTTCAGTATGTTTAATTGTTTGCATTTCTGAAACAATATGTTGAACACCAACGTTGTAACCTTCCCATAAACAGACTAAACAGAGAGTTTGTTGAGTAAAATTAAATAAAAACTAAATAAGAATGAATAAATGTCACTGAAACTAATAAACATTTTAGTCAAAAGGTTCTTGACATGGTAGTTTTTCTGCAAAGTCGACCATGTTAGGCCATTAGAGACTACAGGTGGAAAGATATATATGATTAAACATCCTCTGGTTCGTATCAGAGAAGGATTTGGTGTACTTGTACAATGATCCTATCAAATAAACTCGAAAATAAAGATAAACTAAACCAGTTGCGTAATATTACATTGAAATGACACCAGTTTATACTTCAGATTTAACTTAAATTCAATGCCTTATGGTGGGTTAAGTTAAAGCGCTGGCTCAATTTACCCCACAGCATTTGGCTCACTTTGCCCCATAGCTGCCATTTTAGGAAAAGCTAGCTAGCTTACCAATTCAGAATAACATTTAGCTAAATGAATTGCATGGTTTTATACGTTGCTAAATCACCATGCATATTTTTAGACCTGGACAAATTTGCTTTGATGAAACAGCCATTACATCTGTTATGTTAAAATTTTACTTTGACAAGCCAAAAACAGTTTTTAAAATAAATAAGCGACTTCCACTCCTCCCATGTGCTTCTCCTTTTCACAGTCTGGCAGAAATGATGGGTAGTTCTAAAATATATGGTCACATGACAATAAAATGGTACAGTTGCCAAGATAGAGGGGGTGGGTCAACTTACCCACTGGCTCATCTTACCCCACTCTCCCCTACATAAATGGTTCTCAACTGGTTGGTCACAGCGGTCACACACAACTCCAAAAGTGTTGGTCTGATGGGTGAAAATATACTTTATTTTAGAGTACTTATTGCGCAAATAATGATTTTACATTCCGTGTCAAATCAACCAAATTTCCCAGCTCAAATTTTTGATTTTTTAAATATCTTTTACTGTAGAAAGATAAACATGAATAGTGATGAAAGCCAAAATATTAAATGTCACAGATGTATATAATCCACTATTTTTAGTGGGGGGTCAAAATGAACATTTTCAAAACCACATTTGGTTTTTGATCACTGAAAATGGGTAAAATTCAACAATTTTAACATGAAGCTGCTTTGAGATCCCCATATCTATAGGACTGAACTATACAGGAACTATAAGGAAAGTTTATTAAGAATGAGAACCTAGAAGGATATTAAGATATCTTACAGTTAAAGGCAATTCATACAGTTACAGGCATGTAAACTTTGGAAAAGGAGTATTTATGGCACTCGGACACTCGAACAGATATGGCACTCGGACAGGTATGTTCTGTGTAATTGAGTTAATGGAAAAACACAAGATACATTATTTGTTCTTCAGATATTCCTCTTTAAAAGGAAAAAGTATCAGCTGTATGCAAAGTGACCCACATTTGGTTTTTGACCACTGAAAATATGTACAATTGACCAATTTACTCATGGAGCCGCATTAAGATCTCCATATCCATATAAATGAAGATACCTAAAGGACAGTTGGTTATGAACCAGAATCTAAAAGGATTTTAAGATATCTTTAATATTTCTTGAGTTACAGGCATGCAAACTTGAGCCAGAAAACACAAGAAGTGCTTTCTGCCTTTTTTGTCACTGCTGGCATATAATGCAACAAAGATTGCTAAAGTCACCAGATTTTACTAATAGACCAACCAATCTCTGTGTAAAAATAAAATAATGATGCTGCCATCTTTCTAAAGTCATTTTTACACCCTTCTAATTTGGCTCCAAATCTCAGGTGAAAATGTTCATTTTGACCCCCCTCTACAAAATGGTGGATTGCTCAGTAAATACACATCTGTGACATTCAATATTTTGGCTTTCATCACTATTTTTGTTTGTCTTTCTACAGAAAAAAATATTAACAAAATCAAAAATTTGAGCTGGGGACCTGTGGTTGCCCAGGTGAAGAAAAAAAAGTGCACTTCCATAATGTACTTAAAGTGCTCTATTTTTGCACACTATTTTGGTAATTAATGTACTAAACTGTGCTATTTTGAGACACCACGAATATGAACTAAAATGTGCTTTTAACATACTGTCTCTGTATTGAAAAAAAAAATTTAGTTACCACTGTGAACAGAATGTTATTTTTGGACACTTAATTGCATGTATTTGCAATTAAGTTAAAATGCAGTATACGTTAAATGTATATTACATGCAATTAGCAGAACTTTAGAGTGCTTTTTCTCACTTAAGTGAATCTTAAGTGCATGTCATTTCAGTGCAATTTTTTAAAAGTAAAATATGTACTCTCTTTAAACCACTTTAAGTAGGCCTTTTATTTCATTTATGTTATATTGTTTGCATTGCAAGTAGTTTTTATACTTTTAAGATTTGAAGTACATTACAAGTGCACATTCAATACAATTAAGTTCACTTCTTTTTCACAAGGAAGGGTGTGCATAGTTTGCATAGCATAAACCTTTTTCAACAGCCCCACACCCTCAAAACAATGCACTTACACACACACACACACACACACGCTTATCTGCATTTCTCTAGCTTGCTTCTTAATGTAGTTGTCGGATAAATCTGGTATTGTACATTACGAATATTGTTGGCTCCAAATTTATTTTACTTGGTAGAAGCTAGTCAAATTAGACAGATGCCAACATGGACAAGTTGTTTGACATGCCCTCATCTTCAAAAACCATGAACAAATCTATCCAAAGAAAAAGAAAATACGATCCAGACTACATGAAATATGGGTTTGATATTGTGTGATTCACCACCTGATGCCCATCTAAAACCACTGCTCTATTGTAAACTTAATTTGTCCTTTTTAGATTCATAACGGCATCATGTCTGCGCCGTCTCTAGCGCCAGCATCGTCGGTCCTCACCCTGCATTCAAAAACACACAAGGACACCATCCTGCATAAATTTGACAAACTCAGAAGAAGGGAATTGCTCTGTGACATAACCCTTATTGTAGAAGACGTGCACTTCAAGGCGCACAAGGCTCTTTTAGCAGCGAGCAGTGAATACTTCTCAGTAATGTTCACTGCTGAAAATCAGGTAAGCCAGTCGGTGTACAAGCTGGATGGCATGCCTGCGAAAACCTTCGCGACTGTGCTTGAGTTCATCTACAGCGCAAATGTGTTGGTGGACGAGAGTAGCTCTGAGCAGCTGCTTGACATGGCCCGCTTCCTGGACATCCCAGATTTGCTCAAAGCCCACGAGGACCTTCAAAAGGACAGTTCAACGGTTGAAAATGTGATGTCCGCTGAGGGAGGGGGAGTTGATGACTGCATACAGACAAAGCGTAAAAGAGGGCGCCCGAAAAAGTGCATGTACACTCAGGATTTAAGCCAAAACGAGAGTGCAGAAAGCGGTTTACCAACACAGACTAGCTCTGAGACTCAAGAGCCTTCAGAACCTCTCTTAGATCCCACTTCACCACCAAGAGATTTAAGTGACAGCGACTACAATCCCAGAGAGGACAGACCCCGTCACAGCAAACGCAAAATAAGGCAGCCTGTCAAACTGAAGGGATACAGGTTAGGAGATAATCTGACTGAGCGGAAGGAGCCGGGGAAGAGAGGGCGAAAGAGGAAGTACCCAGACACAGAGGCCAGATGTGAAGAGTGTGGGAAGGTTTTTAAAAGCCATCTCTTTCTGAAGATACATCAACGAACTCATACAGGTACACCTCATTTCTATTGTACACTAAGCATTTTGTTATGTCCCTGAGGCACTATACTGAATTTGTACTTAGAAACTATTTAACAAAATGTGCAGTGTCTATAATTTTTGGCAAATATTTTCTTAAAAAAAAAAAGCAAGATATTTTATAAAAAAACGACTACAAAGCTATGTCCCTCAGTCTGAACTCAACCCTGTCACGCCAACCATTCTCCGCCTATAATAATTTAGACTCCACCCATATGTGACATCATTTACCAGAAATTACATCATTCAGGTCTCTTTAAAAGTGGTTCAGAAGATGGTAAGTAGTAGCATATTTTTTATGAATATTTGTGAGGCGTATTATAGTCAGGGAGGGTATTGTCAAGCTTAAAGGGTTCGTTCACCCAAAAATGCAAATTATGTCATTTATTACTCACCCTCATGTCGTTCTACAACCGTAAGACATTCGTTAATCTTCAGAACGCAAATTAAGATATTTGAGTTGAAATCCGATGGCTCCGTGAGGCCTGCATAGGGAGCAATGACATTTCCTCTCTCAAGATCCATTCATGTACTAAAAACACATCTAAATCGGTTCATGTGAGTACAGTGGTTCAATATTAATATTATAAAGCGACGAGAATATTTTTGGTGCGGCAAAAAAAAACAAAATAATGACTTATGAGTCTTCTGTGTCGAATCATGATTCGGATCACGTGTCAAACCGCCAAACTGCTGAAATCACGTGACTTTGGCGCTCCGAACCGCTGATTCGACACAAAAGACTCATAATGCTCCGAAGCTTCCTGAAGCAGTGTTTTGAAATCGGCCATCACTATATAAGTCGTTATTTAGTTTTTTTTTTGGCGCACCAAAAATATTCTCGTCGCTTTATAATATTAATATTGAACCACTGTACTCACATGAACTGATTTAAATATGTTTTTTGTACATTTAATGGATCTCGAGAGAGGAAATGTCATAACTGGCTATGCAGGCCTCACGGAGCCATCGGATTAACTAAAATATCTTAATTTGTGTTCCGAAGATTAGCGAAGGTCTTGCGGGTGTGGAACGGCATGAGGGTGAGTAATTAATGAACTTCTTTTCATTTTCGGGTGAACTAACCCTTTAACAACTCAACCCCATCACATAAAATTTAAATTGAAAATTATTATTTTTCGAAATTCTATTTTAATCCATAAGTATATACAATGTACTTATTTCATTGCTGCCACATATGGTCTACTTCCCTACACTGCAAGAGAAGCAGTGGCCATTTTGAGCAAAAAACCTCACATATCTGTATATTTCTCATTGTTTCGGGGTTGAAAACTTGTGACAGGCTGTGACCACAGACACAGTTTGTTTATTTTTAACTTCAGTCAAATGTGAAAATTCTCGTAAATGTTACATGTGTAGTTGTTCAATTGTTATGAGGGACACATGAGCAGTAGGTATATATTTGTTTTATAGCAAGTTTTGTGTAGAAACCTTTTTAAACCCATTACATTTAGTCTGTTACGGGGTTGAGAAATAAAGGTGTTTAAATATGGGGGGAAAAAAATGAAAATAATAAAAGGTCTTTAATGCCTGAGGTGGGTAAATATGATTTGTTGGAGGTTTGATATGTGCCTAATGATGTGGGGTATTTAGAAAATAATTATATGTAGTTTAAAAAAAAATCCAAGTTGAAATATTTCAGAATCCCAGGAATGACCCATATCCGACTAGAAAGTAACAATGATGAACGGAGACATGAAAAACAAACAGTTACACATAAAATGAAAGGTTTGTTGGGTAACACTTTACAATAAGGTTTCATTTGTTAACATTATTTAACAAGAACTGACAATACTTCTAAAGCATTATTAATCTTAGTTGATGTTAATTTCTACATTTACATTGAATGCATTTTTAAATTCAAATGTTAACTGCACTGTGAACTAACTTGAGTAAAAAATACAATTGTATTTTTATAAACTAACATTAATAAAGATTAATAGAAGCTATAATAATATATTGCTCATTGTTACTTCATGCTAACTAATGCATTAACTATAATGTTAACAAATGAGACTTTATTGTAAAGTGTTACGGTTTGTTTTAAACATTTGTTTGTTTTACACACTAAACATCTATCAATTAATGTGACTAGGTCAATATTCTGTTAATTATATTATATTTCATCATAGATTATCAAGATATTAGACTCTTTTCACATTTCTGGGGTTCTCAGAGGTGGAAGTCGTCATAGTTGTGAACGGAAAATACAACAAATATATTTTTGTGTTCATTTACTCCATTTTTTAAAAGAAAAAATCCACGATAGTGTTTCTATGACTTTCCAAAAAAGGAAAAAAATATTGAGAGATTACATTGGTTAGAAGAGAGAAAGATGTGAATACTCTCCATTGTATTAGGCAATATAAAAGTATAGTGTTATAAATGTACATTCTTTTCTTTAAAAAAAAATTAAATGTTTCAAGCGTTGCTAGATTTATGATGTTCACTTTCAAATGAAAATTTTCCTGATAATTTACTCCAAACGGTTGAAGGTCAAAATTATAGTTTCAGTGCAGCTTCAAAGGGCTTTAAACGATACCAGACGAGGAATAAGTGTCTTATCTAGCGAAACGATTGGTCATTTTTGAAAGAAATACAACTGTATATGCTTTATATGAAGAAATGATCGCCCTCCAAGTGGTTCCGCCAAAACCGCACTTTCGTATTCTTCAAAAAGCTTATGCTGTATGTCCTACGCCTTCCCTACTCTACTTACGGAACGAACGCAGCGCCAGTTCCATTTTTTCCGTAAGTAAAATAGGGAAAGGCATAGGAAGTACAGCGTAAGCTTTTTGAAGAATACGAAAGTGCGGTTTTGGCGGAACCACTTGGAAGGCGATCATTTGTTTGACCTTCAACTGTTTGGTGCCCATTGAAGTCTACTATAAGGAGAATAATCCTGGAATGTTTTCATCAAAAACCTTAATTTCTTTTCGACTGAAGAAAGAAAGACATGAACATCTTGGATGACATGGGGGTGAGTAAATTATCAGGAAAATTTTATTTGAAAGTGAACTAATCCTTTAACCGTGGAAACGCTTCATCAGAGTTTGTGAAAAGTGTCCATTGGAAATCTCAATGTAAAATGACTTTTTTATGCAGGTGAAAAACCGTTCAGATGCAGTGTTTGTGGGAAGGGTTTCACCCAGAAACACACTCTTTTGGTTCATCAGCGCATGCACACGGGAGAAAAGCCCTTCATCTGCACTATATGCTCCAAAGCGCTGTCCACCAAACACTCCCTACTGGAGCACATGAACCTACATGCAGGTGACTACACAACTACTGCACAAATATACCAAATCACTGCTTCAACTTAAAAAGTTTGGGCTAAGATTATAGTTTTTTCACAATTGCCAAGACACATTTCTTGAAACCCTCACCCATTCTCTTACTACATTAAACACAAAGCCAAATCTTCAAACTAAACTCACAAAACCCCTGACTCTTCTGGCAAAATCAAACAATCAAACAAGCCAATCAATATACAGTGGAAAGAAAAAGTATGTGAACCACTTGCGGAATCTGTGAAAATGTGAATAATTTTAATAAAATAAGAGAGATCATACAACATGAATGTAATTTTGTATTTAGTACTGTCCTGAGTAAGATATTTTACATAAAAGATGTTTACATTTAGTTCACAAGACAAAAAAAAATGGCTGAATTTATTAAAATAACCCCATTCAAAAGTATGTGAACCATTGATTCTTAATACTGTGTGGTTACCTGGATGATCCACGGCTGTTTTTTTGTTTTTTGATGGTTGTTCATGAGTCCCTTGTTTGTTCTGAGCAGTTAAACTGAGCTCTGTTCTTCAGAAAAATCCTCCATGTCCTGCAGATTCTTCAGTTTTCAAGCATTGTTTGCATATTTGAACCCTTTCCAGCAGTGACTGAATGATTTTAAGATCCGTTTTTTTCACACTGAGGACAATTGAGGGACTCAAACACAACTATTACAAAAGGTTCAAACATTCACTGATGCTCCAGAAGGAAACACGATGCATTAAGAGTCGGGGGGTGAAAACTTTTGAACAGGATGAAGATGTCACAATTTTTCTTATTTTGTTTAAATATCATTGTTTTTCATTTAGTACTTCCCTTCGGAAGCAACAGAAGATACTTGCATGTTTCCAGGAAGACAAATTAAGTACAATTTACCCTGATATTTGAATTCAAAAGTTTTCACCCCTGACTCTTAATGCATCGTGTTTCCTTCTGGAGCATCAGTGAATGTTGGAACCTTTTTTAATAGTTGTGTTTGAGTCCATCAGTTGTCCTCAGTGTGAAAAGACGGATCTCAAAATCATTCAGTCACTGCTGGAAAGGGTTCAAATATGCAAAAAATGCTTGAAAACTGAAGAATCTGCAGTACCCAGAGGATTTTTCTGAAGAACAGAGCTCAGTTTAACTGCTCAGAACAAACAAGGGACTCATGAACAACCGTCACAAAACAAAAAAACAGTCTTGGATCATCCAGGTAACCACACACAGTATTAAGAACCAATGGTTCACATACTTTTGAATGGGGTCATTTTAATAAATTCAGCAAATTTTTTTTGTCTCGAACTAAATGCAAACATCTTTTATGTAAAATATCTTACTCAGGACAGTACTAAATAAACAATAACATGCATTTTGTATGATCTCTCTTATTTTATTAAAATTATTCACATTTTCACAGATTTTCCCCTGAGATTTGGAGCCAATTTACAGGGGTGTGAAAATGACTTTAGAAAGATGGCAGCATCGTTATTTAATTTTTACACAGAGATTAGTAGGTCTATTAGTAAAATCCATTAACTTTAGCAATCTTTGTTTCATTATATGCCAACAGCGACAGTTCAAATATGGCAAAAAGCACTTCTTGTGTTTTTTGCCTCAAGTGGAGCTGTTTTGTGATCCCCATATCTATAGGACTGAACTATATAGGGCCTTGAAAATGAACATTTCAAAAGGAAAGTTTATTAAGAATGAGAACCTAGAAGGATATTAAGATATCTTGAATACCTTTAGAGTTACAGGCATGTAAACTTTGGAAAAGGAATAATTATGGCACCTAGACAGGCATGTTATATGTAATCGACTTAATAGAAAAACTCAAGACACATTTCTAGTTTCAACATTATTTGTTCTTCAGATATTCCTCTTTAAAAGGAAAAAGTATCAGCTGTATGCAAAGTGACCCATATTTGGTGTTTAACCACTGAAAATGTGTACCATTGACCAATTTACTCATGAAGCCGCATTAAGATCTCCATATCTCTGGGTTTGAACCATTGAAGGCATTTAAAATGAAGATACCTAAAGGACAGTTAGTTATGAACCAGAATCTAGAAGGATATTAAGATATCTTTAATACTTCTTGAGTTACAGGCATGCAAACTTGAGGCAAAAAACACAAGAAGTGCTTTTTGCCATTTTTGAACTGTCACTGTTGGCATATAATGCAACAAAGATTGCTAAAGTCAACAGATTTTACTAATAGACCAACCAATCTCTGTGTAAAAATAAAATAATGATGCTGCCATCTTTCTAAAGTCATTTTTACACCCTTCTAATCTGGCTCCAAATCTCAGGTGAAAATGGTCATTTTGACCCCCATTCGACAAATGGGTTTAGGCCAGAGAATGTGGTTTAGTCTTAGCAATTGTGAAAAGCTGTCAAATGCTTTTATCCAGCAAAGATGCATTAAATTGATCAATTGTAACAGTAAAGACATTTAGAATGTTACAAAATATTTATTTGATGATAATAATAAATGTTTCTTCAGCAGCAGTTGATTTCTGAAAGATCATGTGACACTGAAGACTGGAGTAATGATGCTGAAAATTCAGCTTTGCCAACACAAGAATAAATTACATTTTAAAAATATATTCAAATAGAAAACACAATAATATTTCACAATTTTACTGTTTTTACTTTTTTTTATCAAATAAATGTAAAAAACATTGGTCATATTATGGTATAGTACATGACCAAAATACCTGAATATATATATATTTTCAAAAAACTAAAAAATATACACTGCCTGATGTTCCATCAAATTCTCCCGCAGAGCATAAATCTTTCAGTTGTGACCAGTGTGAGAAAAGCTTCAGTCAGAAGCGGCAGCTGAAAAGCCATTACCGCGTTCACACTGGAAATGCGTTACCGGAGTGTGCGCAGTGTCATCATAAATTTATGGATGCAGCTCAACTGAAGAAGCACCTGAGAACTCATACTGGTAATAAACAGATCACACTTCCCAGCAGTTTGCATACTATCCGTGCTGTATGAACACCTGTGTTATTACTGCAGGTGAGAAGCCGTTTACATGTGAAATCTGTGGGAAGTGTTTCACAGCCAAGAGCACACTCCAGACACACATCAGGATACACAGGTCAGAAATCAACATATTAAAATAACATTAACATATTAAGACACCGCTGGTGAATAGGGAAAAAAATTAAAACTGAAAGATATCACCATACTTCCCTAGTTGACAGATTGCATTAAGAATTGCAGACATTTTTTTGTATTGCAGGTTTTCTGAAATATTATGTTTAAATATTCAAATGAGGCATTGTGTAATTAAATATGCATTAATTTGCATATATTTCCAGAACAGAAATCTGAACATTGGATAAACCATGTTCATAATTCTTGTCATTTTGTTGACATACAGAGTTTTTACAGATTTTTTTATCACCCCATAAATCAGAAACACTGTCAACAGCCAGAAAAAGAATAAATTTACATCATGTTTTAAGAAATAAAATCAGGCGAATGATAGATGAACAAACCCCTCTGTAAAAACCTACAGAATATAGATAGAAATGTATGTAAAGCTGCTGAAGTTGAGATTTCTGGGCTTTAAATATATGTATTGTAATTGAAATATACATATGCAAATATATAAAGTGAAATAAAATGTTATCCACCTTTTTCCCACGCCCCATGACACAATAAGCGAAAGGTTCGCTCTATGAACTGGGTAGAATGAAATAACATTATTCTACTCACCCTTCAACCATCGAACGTTAAAGGATTAGTTCACTTCAGAATTTAAATTTCCTGATAATTTACTCACCCCCATGTCATTTAAGATGTTTATGTCTTTCTTTCTTCAGTCGAAAAGAAAGTAAGGTTTTTGAGGAAAACATTCCAGGATTCTTCTCCATATAGTGGACTTCAACAGTTACCAACTGTTGCCTACTTCAAAGGGCTCTACACAATCCCAGCCGAGGAATAGGGGCCTACGTGACATGCGTGACCTTTCCAACGTGATTATGTAATGCGTGGCGCCGTGCAAGACGAGCATTTTTTTTTTTTTTTTTAGAAAATTCATTTGAATCGTTTCTCTAGATAAGACCCTTATTCCTTGGCTGGCATCGTGCAGAGCCCTTTGAAGCTGCACTGAAACTGACATTTGGACCTTCAACCCGTTGAACCCCAGTGAAGTCCACTATATGGAGAAAAATGCTGGAATGTTTTCCTTTTTCGACTGAAGAAAGAAAGACATAAATATCTTAAATGACATGGGGGTGAGTAAATTATCAGGAAATTTTCATTCTGAAGTGAACTAATCCTTTAAAAGGAAATTTAAAAGTGAAAAAGCATTAAAAAACAACTACAACAGACCATGAATAACCCCAAAAGCTTGAATATTTCTGCTGCAATATTATGGACAGCTTAAATATAACTGTAGTAATATATGTCTGTATTATATAACGTGTTGCCTTAATCAAAAATTTTCATTAACTGGAACAGTAAGTGATTTCCGTCATTTTGACGGAAAATTTTATAAATTGTATTTACCTGCTTTAGAAATATTCTAGTAAACACTGTTAATGTGGATTAGAAGTGAAAAGGGGAGACAATTATCTTTTTAATACTGTTACAGCAGAATACAAAGGAAAAAAGAAAATAATCAGGAGGAAAAGAATGCAGTGACTGAAAAGAGTTCTTGCCATAGATATTCTTGTTATACTTTGCTACATTAAAATACCAAGTGTTACTTTATTCTTCTGACGTCTGAAAATTTTACAGCTCATTCAGTCAGACTTACTAATAAGGATTATTTGTAGTGCAACCTTATGATTTGAAATGATTTATTAGTCTTTTTGAGTGGAACTTCCCCAAACCAAAAGTCCCTCTCTTATAATCTGAAACGAAGTTGGCTCATTAGGAAAAAGGTGGATATAAATCTGACAAATTATATAAAAACAAACAAATCAGTAAAAACCTTGAGAATATAGATAGAAATAAAACTGTAAGGTTTGGTTTATGTAAAGCTGCTGAAGTGGAGATTTCTGACTCATTGCAAGAGAAAAAATGGCCTTTAAAGAAATCTACAGATGCAAATAGATAAAGTGCAATAAAATAAACACTTAAAAGTGTATTATGGATGTTTTTCCACTTGTCTGAAACAACATGTTATGAAAAGCCTGATAGCCCAAATCTAATACTGACCAGTGCATGAAAAACAATGTTTTTGCCTTAATGTTCCAGATTTGCATGTTAAAACAAACCTTTCTTGTGATCCAGAGGAGAGAAGCCATACGTCTGCAACATCTGTGATAAGACTTTCTCCGACCCCAGTGCCAGGAGGCGTCACGTGGCGTCTCACACGGGTAAAAAGCCGTTCACGTGTTCTGTCTGCAACCTGTCGTTTGCCCGAATGGACAACCTTAAAGCTCACACCAAGACTCACAAGAAAGAGCGTCAACAAGGAGAAGCTGAGAGCACGGGACCTGCGGAGGTGGAGGCCCCTTCAGGACCCGGAGAAATGCACAGCATCCTCCAACTTCAGCCGTACCAGCTTCCCACCCACGCCGAGCAGGAAATCCAGCTGGTGGTGACCAGCGAGGTGGAAAACATCAACCTGGGTCAGGATCAAGGTATCAGCATCATCACAGCAGAAGATACTTCTGTAGAACAGGGTCTCACCCTTCTCACCCAACCTTCTGGTCACGTCCAAAACCTGGCGCTGGTCACGCCTGACGGATTAGACGGCGGTACTCAAATTCAAACCATCAGCGTCTTGGGAAGTCAAGTGAGCAGCGGACCACCGGAGCAAATGCACGTTATCACGCTGACAAAAGAAGCCATGGAGCAACTGCAGGTTCATCACGGAGCTCCGCAGCAGCTGCAGGTGATCCACCAACTGTCCGAGACCTCTGATGAAAATCCCAGCCGGCCGAGTCCAACAGGAGGCATTCACATCAGCAGTCAGAGCGGGCAGCCCATCTCCATCAGCCAGACCAGCGAGCAGATCCCCAGCGATCAGATTCAGGGTCAAACCTTCCAGATCCAGGCTGGAACGGTCTCATACCTCTACACCACCAGCATGACCCCGCAAAACTGAACGGACACAACTATATGAATCCTTTAGGACCCCCTTATAATGCTGATGCTTGTCCTCTTTTGATGTAAATGGTTCCATTTTTATATCCTAAAGCTGACTGAGAATAAGCAGAAACATCTTTTTTTTTTTTAGATAATGGCTGCAATATGGATCATGAAGTCTAACCATTATTTAATTGTTTTTGTACTTGACTAAATAAATGACATGACTAAAGATAATAAATGGTTCACATACATACAACTCCAAATATATTTGTCCAAAATCCATTTATTTAAGTGACAGGAACAGTTTGTCCATTGCCATAATGCAAAAGTTTTTATTGTAATTTATGTAATGCAAAAAAAATCATATTAATGATGATTTAATATTCTTTACTGTAAAGCAATGAAAATGGCAATTGCACACTATATATATATAATATTTTTTTGCATTGGTTTTTAATTTTATACATTTGTCATTATTTAAAATGTCTGTATAGTTTTAATTTTTATATTAGTTTTAGTTATTTTAGTACTAAAGTAAGTTAATGAAACAAATGAAAATGAGTGTTGCCTTGGAAACTAGCTGAAATAAAATAATATTTTTATTAAGTAAATTGATGTTTCATTTTATTTCAGTTAACGTTTATTTTATTTCAAGTGACCAAAATTCATCAAAAATGCTATTGAGAAATTGGTCCCACCCCAAAACCATTATGGAGAATTTGAGGGGAAATGTGTCCAAATTTTTTGGAATTTTGTAGTGAAATGTGACCTGGATATGCATGAGATTCACCCAATAATGGTTAAACATACATTTTTGATTAATGCAAAGTTTTGATTAAAAAAAATCAGATCTGTCAGGGCCATTTAGATTAGACTGGACACAAGTAAAAGTGGAAGACAGGTTCAGATCCAGACTCCAACTACATCTGTTTTCTCCACTGATATCCTGTCTTCTCTCTACAATCACTATCAATAAGAAGAAGTCTCAAAATAAATCAAAAGGTGTCAGTTTGTGTGTTTTTGGGTTGATTTACTTGTGACCTAATGTAAGATTCTTGTATGACGGGTGGCTAGAAGAGGCAATTCCATCAGAAAGACTGGGTAACAGTGTCTCTGAAATGTCCAGACGAAGACGATTGGAATTCTGTGAATTAGAACAATGGAATGTTAAAAAATTAAACTCATACACATAACTGATGTTCTTTGTTTAGAATTGTATTAAAAGAAAACAGTCAAGAAGGGTTGGAAAGACATTAGTAAATGAAGAAATCATTTAATTTTGGGGCGAACTATTCCTGTAATGGTTGGCATGTTAAATGACTTTTACTACAAAATCAATTAACTCACTGTTTTGGGTCTATCCAGAGGTGTCCAAGACTCTCTCCAACCAGATTCAGTGTTGTTGAGCTCATCAGTTGTGTTTATAAAGCTACTGTTTGTAAAAGACATAACTGAGTTGTTCCTGAGCAAACCTGCAATACAACAAGCCACAGACCAGTAGATGCAAAAGGACACATATTATTGTTTGTAACTGTTATATTGCATATTTTTCTTGTCATTACTTGTCTTGTGTATAATGCTTTGGCAATATTGTAAAGACAATCATGCCAGTAATGTACTTGAAAATTGATTTACCTGTCGATGCGTTTCTTAAACGTAGCCTTCTCGAGGAGGAGCTTTGGCGTCCTTAAGCACGAAAAAGTAATTTATATGAATAAAAATGTTTCCTTAATTCCAAAAACAGTCAATAAAAACAGTTTTATGAGCACCTGAAGGAAATGAAGATTTACACAGTGATTCCTCAATATTGTGCATCTGACTTTGTAGTTTGTCCACCTGCTGGAACGCTTCTTGTTTCAGACTCCGCTCCTGATGAAGCTGACCTCTCACCTTCAAAATACAAAATCATTAACATTTTTGCATTTGGCAAACACTTATCCAAAACAACTTACATTGCAGTAAAAGTGTACATTTCATGCATTCCCTGGGAACCAAACCCGTGACTCTATAATTCTATATAGAAGCTTTTCTTCTAATAAAGAGTTCTGTCAGGTGCTTCATTCATTTTAGGGGTTCCCATCATGGGATTTTTTTATTAATTTAGTTTTCATTCATTTTAATTCATTTTTAATTTGTATGAATTAAGCAGCCTGTAAACAAAATTATGTTTAAGGGGTTATTTTTTTAGTTGATGAAGTATGATGAAGTATTTTTGATGTTGAAAAGGTGAAGTTTGTTTTATGGATATCGTGAAAGCATCACAAAGCTTGCAGTTCAGACTCACGTGTTTGATTTGCTTGTGGTTGCGCTGTTGCCATAGCTCCGTCTCTTTGCTGTTTTTCTCGAGTTGAGCGCTCAGAGCCCTGAGTCGACTCTCTCTGTCCTCCACGTCTTCCTGCAGCTGCTCCAGGCTCTGCCTCCTCAGGCTCTCCAGCTCCTGTCGGCTTTGTGCGTCTCGTGCAGAGCGATGCTCCACGTCCTGCAGCTTCTGAGACTGAGACAGAGGTGTACAGTACTTCACCGCTATACTTAAGTATTATTTTGGGGAATCTATACTTCAGTTCTGTTAAAACGGAATACTTGGAATTTACATTTACAAGATAAAAATAATACTTTGTACTCAATACAATTCCACAGACTTAAAAGTACGAAGTACATGTCTTAGATAGTTTCTCATAACATTTTACATTAGCAGACACTTTTTCCAAGGTGACTTTGCATTCAAGGTACACATTACATTCCATCAAGGTAACACTTTTAATGACTTTCATTAATAAATTATTAACAAACATTATATACTGCATAACAGATCATTAGTTAATATATATTCACATAGCTAGAAATATGAGATAATATGCTTGTTATAGTTTACTAATGAACGTATTAAACATTACGTTCATTGATTAACAGATCATAATGTAAATAAAAATGCTTACAAATGTCATTCAACTTTCAATTTATATGATCATACACTTCTTGAAAATATACAATGTCTTTAAACATCAGTCTATATATTACCTAATGCACTTTTTTTTTTTACATTTACAAATATACAAAAACAAAAAAGTGTTTGGTAGCTACAAGTGATCTGGATGTTCAACAGAAAATTTAACAATACAAGAATGACTGGTCACACTTTATATTAGTTGTCTTTAACTATTATGTACTTACATAAAAATAATAATAATAATAATTATTATTATTATTAGGTACAATGTACTTATTGGGCCCTATTTTAACTATTTAAGTGCATGGTCTGAACCGCATGGTGCAGGTCCGAATCCACTTTTGCTAGTTTAACAATGTCGGCGTGCCAGGTGCCTGGTCCAAAAGGGTTGTCCCTATTCTCGTAATGAGTCATGGGTGTGTTTTGGGCATAATGTGCAATAAACCAATCAGAGTGTCATCTCCCATTCCCTTTAATAGCAAATCCGCCATGGTGCAAGTGTATCTGGCTATTTACATGGCAGAATATAGACACCCTCAACCTGACGAGTCAGTTTAAATACATGTGTGTATTGCCACGATTGGTCAAATAATTAGACAATTTTATTCATCATTGCTGTAAATAGGTCATTCTGATACATGCAATGAATATCCATTTAGACATGTAGGCATTTTTATCTTTATGTACACAATAATAATCTTTTACATTGTAATCTTTTTATTTTTAATATTTGGCATGTTTGTGTGCGGTTGCGCGTCCCTGTGTGTGTATTAAGCAGAGCATATGCACGCTGAGCACCTGCATATAAGCGCATATTACTAACGCGCTCTTTAAATAACAAATATTGCACCATTGATTTTAGACCAGGTTTCAGTTGGTCAATGGCGCAGTCGTTTTTCAGTTGCCTCAAAATAGCAATAGCTGGACGTGAAAATGATAACTGCGTCTGGCTGCAACTAGCAAAAAACACTTACATCGCACCTGGCGTCGCATTGCACTGGGTGTATGATAGGGCCCATTGTTTTCATGTTCTAATGCTAAACACTTTTGCTGCTATTGAGGTGAGATACAGGTAAGGTTAGGGACAGGTTTGGTGGTACGGGTAGGTTTAAGGGTTGGTTAAGTGTTCAACAGTGTACAGGGGTCAATTTGATTACTATAAGGGAACACTGTTCAAACTGTTTATATTACATTGTTTTGATAATTGAATTTTATTTTCTAGAAAAATAGATTTTTCTCCCGTTGATGTATGATTCAAGGAATATCCTGTTTAAGGTTGAGGCAATAAAAACATGTTTCACACCTAAATTACAATTATGTAATGTTGTTTTAGCTAAAGCAAGCATTTAGCTAAACTTAACTAACCACCCTTTACACAAGTGTTGTTACAGCAGCTAAAAATGCAATGCCCATAAAGGTACTAAATGATTAATAGTAAACATTTATAAACAAAAATGTATTTATTTTTTATAAAAATTATTATAATTATTATTTTTTATTTTTTTGTAAATCTNTAGGTAATATATGAACTGAAGTTTAATTAGATTTGATAGCATTTTATTTAAATTAAATAATGATCTGTTAATCATTATGTAACCTTTAATAAGTTTATTTAAACAATAACAAACATGATCTCATAGCTACTTGAATATATATTAACTAATGATCTGTTAAGCATTATATAATGTTTGTTAATGATTAATTAATAAAAGTTAATATAAAGTGTTGACTTCCTTTCAGAGTCAGATTATAATAACAATATAATATCCATTGCTGTAGATGGATTAACTTGAGTTCATGATTAGTCATGATTATTAGTCTAAAAATCACTATATTCAAAAGTCAAGCACAGTAAAACCATCTGCTGAAAATTGTAACTGAAAATATTTAGGGAACAGGTTTCAGCATATTGGTTTACTATAACATCTGCTGTGTACTAGAGACTTACATAGTCAGAACAAATGATTTTTGACAGGAATCTTTATTTTTGCATCAAAAATACTAAAATGAGAAAATCTCTACTTTGCATTTTTTTTTAAAAATCAGAACACTTTAATTTTTCAACTTTAAATTACATGTGTTACAGTGTTTTTTTAGGTACTTTTAATTGAGTAAATTATATGTATCTATACTTTAACTTAAGTATAATTTCTCAGTACTTTTTACAACCCTGGATTAAGATCATAACCAAGAAAAACTAAGTTCATTTTTAATCCACATTGCTCTAGATCTAGAAGCATCATAAATATATTTCAGGTACCTGTCTTTGTCTTTATTATGGATTGGTTTGCACACAGCAAAGCCAAAGTATGGACATGAAAATGAGAAGGCTCAGGGTCGTACCTGCTGAATGATCTGTCTCCTGATGTGCTCATAGTCGCTCTTACACTGCAGCATGGCCTCTTTCACAGCATCAAGCTCTTGTTTCCGAGCAATCTCATTCTGCTCTGAGATCGTCTTCACTTGAAGAGCTTTGCTTTTACACGACACCTCATTCTGGACACACAGGGGCAACATTCAGTGTTACTACAGGCAAAAGAAGAGGAGAAAGATCTAACCAATGCCTGGGATTATTTAACGTTATTAATACCAGTTGCCACTGCAGCAGCTCTTTTTGCAGTTTCTCTTGACCGATCACCAGCCTCCAGTGGCTAAAGGCTCTCAGTTTACACAGAAGTCCAGCCAGCTTGCTATTCTCAGCATAAAGATCTTCTAATACCTCTTTCTGAATAAAACAAAGATAATTACTGTAGGATCAAAGTCACAAAAGAGCGTTCCAAGTCACATTTCATCCCAAAAATAAACAGACAAAACTGGAAATTATATTTTGCATAAAGAAAACTGATCTCTGCAGTGTGTATGACTCTGAAATATGACTCTGACATTTGTGAGATATTATTTAAACAATTTAACTTATGGCTATTCTTTTATGACAAAGCTTATTCTAGCAGTTTACCTCCTGAAGTGTGTGAATGAGGGTCTCATTATCATTGGTGGAGGACAATTTATTTTTCAGTTTGATAATTCTGTCCACGCCTTCCTTCCTCACGCTGCTCACCAGCTGTCGCACATCTTGGTCCATATTCATATGGTATTTGTCAAGACGTGACTGTGGAATGCATAGAGAGTTGAGCTGGCTGACATCACGTAAAAATGTTTTATGTTTTAATGATTTTATTAAATCAAAATGCACTTTTATAGATTTAGTCCATATGCCAACACATTTGATGGGGTCTTCAGGTCAGGCTTACACACCTTCAGAAGAACACATGTGGAAAAGAGCTGGCGAACCAGCTTGTCATTGCGTTCTCTGTGTTTGAGGTTGAGATGTTGATCCAAGCTTCTCTTCTCCTCCTCCAGTTGACTTAATCTAGCACGCAGAGCGGTGATGTCAACCATCATCCCCCGACACACATCCGCCACCTGAGATTAGACATGTTTACTGATAATGTAGTGAAGAATCGTGGTACTATACGCACAAACCCGAGTTTACCTTTCTGTAGGGGTCACTGGCCTGCATTTCTTTGGCTTCAAGTTCTTTAACATCCTGCAGAAACAGATTGTTCACAGTTAAGAAAGATGCATGCATCTTGCTGCACCTCTGCTGAATCTGTCACTTCACTAATACAAAATATTTATATTTCAAATAACTGCTGTTCATTTAAACGTTCTGTTCATCAAAGAATCCTTTAAAAAAAAAGAAAAAGGTCACACTTTAGTCCAATTCTAACTATTAACTATTCGTTTTTTTCAACTGCTTACACACAAAATCCTTACTTGTCACACAATTTCTGAAACCTGACACTCAAATAACAGAACCATACACTAATTCTCAGCCTTCAAGTATCTTGATTTCCTTTTTCAAACACAACCATTGTTTCTGTCCAACTACACATGGCTGATGTATTTCTTTTCTTTTGTGCTGTAATACTGTATTCACAACCACAAATGCTTACAGTAAAAAAAGAGTTTAGTTTCAATCTTGCTTTCGTGTTTACCGTGAATTTTTCAACATCTCTCTACCAATTACTTTTAATCTCGTACAGAAATTAAAGAAGAGCTTTAGGTTTTGAATAACTGTGTGTATATGATATATCCCAAAATAGAATATTATGGCAAAAGTGTTTGCAACGTAAGACAAATGTTTGCTTTTGAGATGTGTTTATGATATTTTGAATACACTGCTTCATTTGGCAAGAGATGTGAGGCATTTTGCATTTTGTGTGTGCAGTTCTTGGATTTGTGTATAAAGTTTTGAAAAAAAGAGGCAAAGTTTTGAAAATGTAAGCAGTTGAAAAAAACAGTAACACTTTATTTTACAGTGTCATTGTTACCATAGTAATAACAGTCAATTATGCATAATTACATGCAACTAACTCTCGGCCAAACCCTAATCCTACCCTAACCCTATAGTAAGTACATGTTGTTAATTAATATTACACAGTATTTAAATTTATAATTACACTGTAACAGTGACACCTTAAAATAAAGTATAACCAAAAAAACTGTAACTTTGACTTTAACTGTAACTAACTCCTAAGTACTGCTTATTAATAGTTAGTAAGTTGTTAAGTTTAGGTATTGGGTAGGATTAGGAATGTAGAATAAGGTCATGCAGAATAAGGCAATAATATTTGCTTTATAAGTACTAATAAACAGCTAATATCCTAGTAATATGCATGCTAATAAGCAACTAGTTAATAGTGAGAACTGGATCCTAAATTAAAGTGTTACCAAAAAAAATGTATCATGGTTTTCAAAAATGTGAAGCGGCACAACTGTTTTCAACATTGATAATAATAAGAAATGTTTCTTGAGCAGCAAATCAGCACATTAGAATTTTTTTTTTTTTAAAAGATCATGTGACACTGAAGACTGGAGTAATGATGCTGAAAATTCAGCTTTGAAATCACAGAAATACCTTTTCAAATATATTAAAAGAGAAAACATAATAATAATATTTCACATTATTACTGTTTTTACTGTATTTTTTATCCAACAAATGCAGTCTTCATGACCATAAGACACTTCTTTCAAAAACACGTAACAGTCTTACAGACGCCAAACTTTTGACTGCTAATCTAGGCGTACCTGCTCTCTCTGGTAGAGTAGTTGTTCCTGCTGTTGAAGGATGTGCTCATAAAACTGAGAATAGCTCTGGAAGACGCTCCGCTCACGATTCATTACAGCGCAAGCCAGGTCAGTCAGACACTCCTGCAGATGAGCGCTGGAGAACGTCACCTAGAAAACACTCAATGTTTATATATCAGTCTATTACATGGCATTGAACAACGCTATCATAATCCTACACTCTTTAAAATCAAGGTTCTTTATTGGAATCGATGGTTCCATTAAGAACCTTTCACAAAAGGTTCTTTATAGTAGAAAAGCATTCTTTAGATTATTAAAGCGCCCCTATAATGCTTTTTCAGATATTACCTTTCAGTAAGCTTTCCTGTAGCTCAGTGGTTAGAGCACGGCACTAGCAATGCCAAGGTCATGGGTTCGATCCCAGGGATTGCACATACTCAGATACAAATGTATAGTATAATGCAATGTAAGTCGCTTTGGATAAAAGCGTCTGCCAAATGCATAAATGTAAATGTAATGTAGTGTGTAATAACAAGGGCTTTCGAACCGGGTAGTTCTAGGAACTTAGTTCTAGGAACTAGCCGTCAGGGTGGTTCCCCGATAACTAATAGTTCCCCTAGAACGCCAGAGCCTGACCACACAGCGCTCACATTCTCCGTCTTCATTAGTTTACGATTTGTTTAACAGCCTGTCTAATATGTTATTAGATAGAGCTGTCATACAAATAAAGAAAACAGTAACATTATATGAAAAAGTATTTTCGTAACTAGCTGAGCAGAAATACATAATCATGTTTTGCTTGGTCCCCTCAAAGTTGCGTTGGATTTTCTCCTTAACTCGAGCTTCATCTATCTTGTTTTCCATGGTCGTAGAGTTAGTTTGTGAAGTAAATATATAAGCTATAAACTGTGTGTGTAAAAGGCTTTTTTCAAAATGACAGGTGCCAGTGTTTCGCATGCATTCAGCCAATCAACATACACTTCCTACAGTAAAATCCGGGTACTTCCGCCAATAGTTCTAGGAACTATGAAAAGGTTCCTCTGGTGCGAAAGCCCCTATAGCTGTTTGTGAATGTATAAGAAACAAGTCATCAGTAATTCAAGTCTTACTTCCTGCATGAACCTAAACAGGTTTGTAAAACATTTGCAAAATGCCAGCCTATGGCCTTCATTGGCTGCCCATGAACAACATTTTCTTTGACCCACCCCTGCATGTAAACCTGTTGTAGGACACATTCAAAACAAAATAAGGACCCTTTAAAATAAGATAATAGAGGCACTTTAAAATGTTCTTCACAGTAAGAAAAAATTGTTCTTTTGAGAACTGCTCACTGAAAGGTTCTTTGGGGAACCAAAAATGGTTCTTCATTGGCATCGCTGTGAAAAGCCCCTTTTTGGAAGCTTTGTTTTTAGTGAGAAATATTTACCTGTCCATCGATCTCACCCTCAGCACCGTTCATCAACCGCTGGATGAAATCCTCCACAATCTGAGGTCTCTCTAAAGAGACACTGTGTTTCATTGAAGGCCATTTCCAGAGTTCTTCATTACATGTGAAGACAGCAGAAGAAGATTGGGATGAACAAAGAAACACATTCTAGAAAGGATTACAGTTTTTTTTAGATGAAACATTATAATATCCTAAATATAGGACTAGCTGTGGTGAAGTTTATTGGCTTTCTAATGACAGCCTGCGGGGAGAATCAGGCCCAGCCCCAGTCCACCCATAGTGCTCTTTGATCTCCTCTGGGTTCATGCAGAGGCTGCTGGCTACCTGCGGGAAGCCCCGTGTCATGCCGTGAGCGCTCCGACATCACTAGAGTTATTTCACTGTTAATCCTCTTCTGAAGCGCTCGGATCATGTCACACTCCGTGATCTCCAAGAGTCTCAGTAACTACAACAAACACAGCAAACATACCAAGTTATCAATAAAAGAATCATATCAATGAATTGTCAAAGGCGGCCTGAAAATTTAGGATGTATCATGGCTGTTTTGTTTCATTGCCATATTGATGTACTGATTGTTCAGATCTTTGCTTCACAGACCCCAGTGTTTCAAAATAAAATAAGCAGGTTCACATCAGTGTTATTTTAGCATTTTATCACTATTATAGTTTTTATTAATATTTTGAATTTTATATTTTCAGTTTCCATTTTAAATTTAGTTTAACATTTAGTATGTCTTTTTTATTAATTATTTTTAATATTACTATTTAGGTTTAATTTATTTTAATTTTATTTTTAGTTCAGTGTTAGCTTTTATTTCTAGTTAGTAATTTTAGAACTTCAACTTTATATACTATTATAATTTATATACTATTATAGTTTTTATGAATATTTTGAAAAGCCTTTATTTTATATTTTCAGTTTTCATTTTTGTAATTTTGTGCTTTTATTATTTTTTAAATATTACCATTTAGGTTTAATTTATTTTTATTCCAGGTTTAGTTTTAAATCAGCTTTAGTTATTTATTTATTTATCAGTTATTGATTTTAGTGCTTCAACTTTATATACTATTATAGTTTTTATTAATATTTAGAGATAGCTTTTATATTTTATTTTAGTTTATTCTTTTAATATTTTTATGTTCTTTTGTCATTTTTATTAGTTACTATGTAGGTTTAATTTATTTTTTATTTCAGTTTTAGTTTTATTTCATTTTATTTCCAGTTAGTAACTTTATCTCTTACATGTATTTCAGTTAGTTGCCAAGGCAATATTTCCAATTTTCATTTAGTTTAAGTTTTTCATATAATATTTATATTTTATTCTATTTCAGCTGTATTTCAATTAACAGAATATTTTCAATAGTTTGAGATTTAGTTAACGATAAATAACCCTGGTTCACGCACAGTACCTGCCATGTTTTGACGTCAACATCTGTTGCTCCAGGTGGTGGGACGACAGACTGAGTCTGAGACAGCACAATCTCATATTCCTTCTCCTTATCCATCTGCTGAGCCAGTGCTTGCATGCTGGGAAAGTAAATCTCCACCCTACAACACAAGATCATGGGTCAGGTTAACACATACATATTTGTTTCACCACAAACTTTTATGAAAGAGTGAGTGTTTAATAGTGATGAAATGTTCATGACCTGTAAAGCTGAGAGAAGTGTTTAAACAGTGCAGTGCTGTTTATTGTCTCGACACCCATCTGTCGTTGAGTCCAGCTCTCTTTAAAAACTTCCAACTGCTTCCAGAGCAGTAAAAATCCCCGCTGGTTCATCAGGGAGTCTATGGGGTTTTGAGTTTTAGACGCAACCTCCGTTATTCTCTCCTCATTTCCCATGTTATCATTAAGGACCTGAAAAATGGCAATGAGTTAAATGCACTTCAACAAACAGAGATGTATGAGCAACAAACATGAGACGTATGGGAATCGAACCCATGACCTTGGTGTTGTTAACACCATGCTCTACTGTTTGCGCTAAGGAATGCTGGATAAACATCTCAATATCTCCAGATCAAGGCTATTTTGTCACAAAATTATGTTTCTTTAAATTTATCTTCCAGTCATTCCAATTTAACTTCTTGTAGTGCTTGGTTTCAATTCAACTTCTGAACTGAACAGGAGACAATTCTTGAATACTGAATTTTTCTTAAGTACTTCTCTATCAGACGTTGCTGTGATGTTGGTGTCTCCTGTGGTCTGTAGCCGGAGGGGTGCTGCATCTCTTCCACTACTGAGCACATCATCAATGATCAGAGATACACCCAGAATCGCCCCATTAGCCTCCATTCTACAGCGGTCATTCAGATCACAGAGGCAGAGCTACAAAACATAAGATTGCATGATACTGATGCTAATGAAACAGAGGAAGACTTAAAAAAAGCATTTAAGTAACCCACAAGTATGTGGGTAACCCACCTGCATGTAATGCTCAATAGGCGAGATGTCCCATATGATCAAAGGGTGTGATCCATGCATTGCAAGAAAAGATCTCCATGGATACAATTTGTGTGCCTAAAACCACAAATAAAAGAAGCAGAACCTGCTGGAATCAATATACATGGACATTCATCAACCTACTTCATGAGGTACACTTTGTGATGCTTTTGAAGGATGAGCATGTATATATTTCTCACCTGAAGGCAGGCCGGTTCTAACGGCTGAGGAACAGGGAGAAAACTGGAAACTGGCAGCATGCTGTCACTCATGATAGGGAGGGCGTGGCTCATGTTTTCACTCACACTCTGATAGGCTGAGAGGTTTCCAGAGGACAGGAACGCCTCCCTTGTGGAAAGAGAATGGAGATATTAGGCTTGTTCGAGATGCATTGGCGCCACGCAGACCGATTGGCATATGACATCAAAGTACCGCAAGAGCAATTCAAAAGCATAAGGGAGTCATCTGCTCTCCAATCGCTCTCGTGGTACTTTGATGTCATATGCCGATCGGTCTGCACAGCATCAATGCATCTCGAACAAGCCTACTATGTATTAATGCTATCTGAATACAGATCAATGATATAATACTCAATTTTAGTTATTAAAAAATATATATAGACCAGGGTTATTATAGTTAAATTGTCACAGTTCCAGTCATTCCTGGACTTCATTTCCCATCATCCTCTCTGGCAATCACCTGCACTCACTCCACCAATCACTAATCACCACACCCAGCTGCAGCACATTACCTGGACTATTTAAGCCATGCACTTCCTCACACTCATTGCGAGGTCTTGTATACTCTGGTTACATTTCTGAGTGTTTCTTATTGTGATTGTATGCCTGTTATTTACCCTGTCTGTTCTCTGTCTACGATTCCCTGCTGCCTGCCTTTGGACTGTTGATTGTTTACTGGACTTGGGATTGATATCTGCCTGCCCTGATTCTACTGCCTGTTCTACGACCACGATTCTGCCTTGTCCCTGCTGTACCTGTTTGCCACTGTTTGACCCTTGCCTGTTTGACCACGAACATTGTTCAATTGTGCTTGCACATGGATCTCACCTCGTGTCCCGATTCGTTACATAAATAAAACCATAAAAACACTTAACATTAACTGAAATAAAATAATATATTTAAAAAATGTAACATTTCATTTCAGCTATTTGCTAATGCAACATTTCTCATTTTCATCTGGTTTAACTTGATAAAAATGAATAAAAACTACACATATTAAAATTAAAACTAATAAAATAGACAAAACAACAACAAAATTACTAAACTTTAAAATTAAAAATAGAAAAATAAACACTAATTCAAAATATTAATAAAAACTATAATAGTATATCAGTGATACTAAAATAACACAACACCATCTTCTCTTCTGCAACTACCAGGAGATTGTTAATTGAGGGGGGAAACAAGAGTATTTTTTAAATATTAGAGGTTAATTCAGGTTGTCAAATGGTCAATTTGTAGGTGTCAAAAAAAACTACAAAAGACAACCAACAAATGTTTATTATACTTTTACAAAAAATTAAACCTTAATAAATGTCTAAAATGTTTATATAATGTGTACATTAAAATGTTATAATAATTATATATTATTATATACTATTATTTTTACCTAATGGTTACACCACTGGATATTTCTTCAATGGAATTACAAAAATAAAAGTTAAATAAAAAAACATTTAAAAAATATACAAAACCAGCATGAATACAAAGGTTTACATCTCACTGGAACATGCATTTAAAACTAGATTTTTCACAAAATCCTAGTCTCCTCTATATCATCTCTAATACTGTGAAATCTGTCATTTACAAGCACCTGATCATGTAGCGCACTGCGGTATCGAAGCGCAGGAAGAGCACATCCCTGTGTAGCTGCAGGAGCCGCCCGACATTCTCTGAACTTCTGGGCTCACAGAGAGAGTCAATCTGTCGCTGGACATCCCACAGTTCAGCCCCTTTGGACAAACATCAGAGCGTAAGGAAACACTGGGCTGGAAGTGACACAATATCAGCTAAAAACAGCACAGTGTATATTTTATGCTGGATACGAGCCACACTGTGTGTTTACACAATTATCATATACCGATGCTCTCTAAGCCGCCCCAGTCTGCTGTGAGCCTCTGAGCGCTGTTAGGACTGAAGGAAGTGTTTGGATTCCCCAGACGAGCAAAGCTCACCAAGTAATAGACAATGTCATGAAGAGCTGCAATAATCTGCAGAGTGTTTTGAAGAGCCTGGTGGCATTCCTGTAATAAGAATATGCATACATCTATTAAAAATCACCAGCTGATTCAAACACATTAAGCAAAAATGAAAAGTGATGATGAAAAGTGACTTTAGTGAAGAGACTAGCTCCTACAGCATTTGTCTAATGCATGATTGTTTCATTTTCCAAAGAAAATGTGAGTGGTGCATCATAAGAAACTTGTAACCTAAAAAATAAAATGAATACATTTGTAAAGGGGTACTTCACCTCTGGCAAAATGGACTTTCAATAAAACTTGGCTGCCTATGCAGTAGAAAGGCAAAACAGAGAAAAAAAGGCTGTCGTCTTCCCTTTTGCCAAATAGGTAGCAAAACTTCAACACTCATAATGCACTGGGCAGTCTGCTTTGGATACGCTTTTACTTCAGTAGAAAATACTTCTTGGCAAAGAGTTATAAGGGTGTCAACTTTACAAGAATTCAAAGAGTAAACATTCATCAGGAGAATAAAGATAACTCTGTAGAGAGAGGAGGCCTAGCGATGCTCGCAGCAGCCAAGAAGGTTCGCAAAGAGCCTAACAATTTAGCAGACATTAGCCGTGCTCTCAGAGCGTAAGCCTCAGCATGACGACTCTCGAGAGGAGACTTAACGACACCCCATGCATTAGGATATCTCACAAAAAGCCTCACGGAGGGCCTACAATTCGCAATTGCTATCCTAGTGGAGTTCTGATGAGCGGAGGCCTTAAAGTGCCCCTATTATGGCATTTGAAAGGTTCCTATTTTTGTTTTGGGAGTCCCCAACAACAGGTTTACAAGCCTGCAAGGTCAAAAAACACTTGTCTTATAATATGCATTCAAAAATGGTCTTATAATATGCATTTATTTTTACCTTATTTGCTCAACGACTCCCAAATGACTCACTCAACAATTCATTTTTCCAAACCCCTCGTTTGCGTGATGCTAATCTGCGGTGATTGGTCAGATGACTTCTGCTGTTTAACACGAAGTACAGTATACAGTGCTTGCATCACTTACATTGTATTATAATAATGATGGTGCTCCGCTCTGTTCTAAAAATAAAGACTCAGAGAGGAAATAAGTTGTTTTATGTTTATGTTAGCGAACCTAGCCCTTGGGATTTGTTTTACAAACGACTCGTGACTCAGAGTCAACACTTACTTTTGAGAGACATTTATGAACTTTATATACGGTGCACTTTCAGATTTAAAACTTTGCAGGATGTTTTCATTCATTTAGAGCTATGTTACACACTACATGAAAGGTAATTTTCAAAAATTCATAATAGGGGCACTTTAATAAGAATAACTCTGGGTGCTTCTGTTACGTCCCTACGGTTGTGTTTTGTTCTATTTTTGTTTTTCTGTGAGTGTCTCTGTGTGTGTGTCTGTCTAGGAACATCATCCTGATTGGTTCCTGCAGGCTGATTGATGCTATGTCCTGACTGGTGCACAGTACTTTAAAAAGCATGTCATCACTTCCTCTACAGAGAGATCTTTTATTTTGAGCAGAGTGTTTGGTTGTGTAGTGCAAAATCTGTGTATGTTAAGAGAGTTTGAATGTGTTAAGAGTATTAGAGACTGTGAGTATTGTTTGATCGTTTGTTTGAATCGAAATTGTTTGTATTTGAGGAACTTATATTTGACCCATTTGCCTGTTTTGACGCTGAGTTTGGATTGCCCCTTCAAATTTTGGTTGCCTGGTTGTATATATTGTAAATACTGATTATTTGGGAAAGTAGGGAGTCTGATACCATTTTTGTTTATTGTAAACTGTTCGATCTTTGTTTTTTTGGTTAGGGAGTTAGGTTTGTATATTGTATTTTTCTTTTCTTTTCTTCTGGGTTTAGGAAAGAGGTTTTAAAACAAGGAAATTTTGTTTGTCTGTTATTTTGGCACAGTCGGCTCCTGAATCATAAGTCCCAAATTTAAAGTCAATAAATGTATCATTGTTTAATTTCATTACATTTCTCATAGTCTTTCATGTTACACCCTTTCACCTAGATGGGGCGTAACACTTCTCAATATCCCTCCTTGTTTCCTCGCTCCTCCGTCCTCCATCCTATGACCCGGAAGCCGATCGAACTCAGCCATCTTGAAGGACATCTCAATTCTCTAATTGCACCATGAGGAGGTGAGGAACGAGGAGTGAGGAAGCTTCCTGAGGAGTCATGAGCGAGAATACACAGGTGTATCCTTTGCGGAAGTCTTTCTCGTCAAGAAACCTGACGCACGTATAAACTCTCCTCCCCCTTCATATCTGTCACAATAATTTAAATGTATGCTTTACTTTTGCAGTTTAAATAAACTTTACATCTCACATATTTCAGTGGGTCATATCTTGCTTTATTAGTATTTATTAGGGTGGGTATTGACACAATTTTCACGATTCGATTCGATTATTATTCACATGCTTTCAATTCAATTACGTCTGAGTTTCAGAGCAGTGCTGCGTGACAACGCTGCCACAAATCACGTGAGTCGCAAGCTCGCAACTGTGTGGGCGTATCTCCGCAAAGTGGGTGTTGTAAACTCGGCTCTGAAAAAATAGTCTGCAATAGGAGTGCAAATGTAATGTAATGTAATAAGTTTCGCCCTTTCGAACCTCAGTTTTCAGAGTTTTAAAACTTTTTTTCACCTATTCGCACACCAGTTGGTGTGGTTTTTCCAAGGTTTCAAACCTGGAAAACAAACTATACAGTGGGAGAACACTGACAAATTTGAAACTCTGAAAAATTCTTTGCGCAACATCGTAATAAAAAATGTTGCAGTTCTGAAGAAGGAAATCTCAAAAACAACAATGTTTGCAGAGATATTTTTTTTTTTTTTACATTTTGCAAGCTTGCAAATCGTATTTTTCGATCTTGCAAAACTTTTTTTTGTAAGATTTTGAGTTTTCGAACACTTAGTTTCAACCTTTCAGAACTTTATTTTCAGTTTTGAATCATGGCAGGATATTAATCCCATATATTTCAGTTACAGTTCATGGCAAATTTTCTAGCGGAAAAAAATCTCTCAACTAATGCTGTAAACTTGTAAACTCCACATGGGAGTCAGTTGGTACTACCATAATAATATTGAAGGTTAAGTTAACTTATTTATATACAAACACTTAAATTACACTCAATGATGTTTTTATTATAAATAAAGTTTAGAATTACATCATATTTCTACTCCAATTCGTGTTTTTTGAAATATAAACATTTAAATCGCGGCTGTCATAACTGATTTATTCAAACATGCATTAAATATTGAAGAAAATTAAAAAATTATAATGAATATGTAACAGTGCATAGCTATATTTATCAGAATGTTGCTTTCTAGAGTTCACTTTTCTAGCTGACTAATGAGTTTATTAGTCACTGAATATTTTTTTCTGAGGTAAATGTGACGTTACGTGACATTGTTTACAAGCTGTTTTATTGACGTCTTTCTGAGGTTGAGAAACTGATTGAGCGATTACACAAGACATGATATGGATTTCGGTGAGTTGTACTGTATATTTTAACCTACCTTCAGATGTTTAGTCGTGTCTATTTCATGCAGTAACTGGTATAAAAGCGGAGGAGAGGATGTTCACATGCGCTCCTGCTGCCGCTTCTCTTTAACTGAGGCGCTAAAGCGATCTGTCACATCACATTAAACAGCGCCAAAATTATAAGCAACACAACAAAAGTGTAAGCAACACTTTTTTGCTCTGCTGAGCAAAAAAGGCTCAGCAGAGACTTTACTTCCTTCGCCAGCTGAGGAAGTTCAACCTGCCACAGGAGCTGCTGAAACAGTTTTACTCAGTTGTTATTGAGTCAGTTCTGTGCACTTCTATAACTGTTTGGTTTGGGTCAGTCAGCAAATCAGATATAAGAAGACTGCAACGGATTGTTAGGACAGCTGAAAGGATAATTGGTATGCACCTGCCCAACCTTCAGGACTTGTACAATGCCAGAGTGAAGAAGCGGGCAGGTAACATCATCACAGACCCCTCTCACCCTGGACACAACCTGTTTGCACTTCTGCCCTCAGGCAGACGTTACAGATCTCTGTGCACTAGAACATCTAGGCATAAGAACAGTTTTTTCCCCAACGCTATGTCCAGCTTAAACAGCTAACATAGCAATTACCCGTTTAGTATTCACTTTCAGTACTTGAGAGTAAAAAAATTGTGTAAATATATATATATATATATTCTATTCACCCTGCTGTATATACAATACAAATCTGTATGTCTTCTGTTCCAGATGTATACCACATTAGTATTATTATCTATTTTATTTTACTTATATATTATTTTCTTAGTTTACTTATTTAAATGTTTCTGTTCTCATGTCATATGTATGTGTGTACCAAGAGCTTCTGTAGAAAACCACAACAAATTCCTTGTGTGTTTGTGCATACCTGGCGAATAAAGCACATTCTGATTCTGATTCTGATTCTTAAGACTTTAACAGCTAATGACATTTACAGCTGGAGAGACAGGACAAATTTTCTACTGTTTATTGTCAATCTCCATCTAACTCAGTCAGTTAAGATCTACATTTAGCCTTAGATGTTATATGAATATGGTCCCTGGAGCACAGGTTTTATCATCTGGCAATTTTCAATGCACATTTGCACAAGAGTGCAAGTTGCAACTATTATTAACATTAATGGAAAAGATGAGGCTTATCAGTATGTCACAATATCACCCTGTTTGGACTTTGTTTTGCACCATTTCCTGCCAGTCTCTCATAATAGTTATGCATTTGGATTCACAAGCTTGCATCGAGTCAATATCAGTTACTTTGGATATACTGTATATCAGGTTGGCTACAGTAGGCTATATGGCAAATTTTCTCAAGAAAACAAAAAATCTCTCCACTAATGCTGTATAATACACATGGGAATCAGTTGGTACATTAATATTGAAGGTTAAATTAACCAATTTGTATACAAACTTAAATTACACTTCGGTAATAATTTTTTTATAATAATAAAGTTATAATAGGCCTACTAACTTTAAAAAAATGTTTTTTTGAAATGTAAACATTTAAATGGTGGCTGTCAACTTGATGGATTTATTCAAACATGCATTATATAGGCTATTGAAGAACATAAAAAATTATAATTAATATGTAATATGGTGCATATATTTAGCTAAATGTTCCTCTCTATAGTTAATTTTTCTAGCTGACTAACAAGTTTATGGTCATGATGAATATGTTTGTTCTGAGGTAAATGAGACAGGGCCCCACGCAATTGCGTGCTTTGCTTGGTGGGTAAACACGCTACTGCCGAACCATCAGTAAGGCGGATGATGGAATAAAAACATGCTGCCAAAAACATCATAGGTCCAGCTTCAGGGCCAGATGTAAAATCATGTCAAAGCCCCACCTGACCTCAGTCAGGGGATGGAAGGGGGGGGAGGGGGAAGGAGCCAGATGTTATTTAGCCTCTGGGACCCCAGAGCGCTCAGAGCGATTTCTCTGGATAACTTCCCTAAGATCTTTTCTTCTCCCTCTGGTTTCATGCCTCCTCCGCGCTGTGCCCCTCGAAGGAGAGGGACCACTTCGTGGCTTGAGGCATGGACCTGGACCGGCGCGGTATAAAGGTTTTAAAAGATGCAGAGCTCGCCTTTGCCTCCCGAAACTACCACCGTCTCAACGGATGTGCCGAAAAGCTGGTTTTTCCTCCTTCTCCCCGATGTCGGCCAGGTTTACCCAAAGATGTCTCCCCATGGCCAGCATGGCCGCCATGGATCGACCGATCCCGGTGGCAGTTTGTTTTGTGGCACAGAGAGCCAAATCTGCGGTACGGCGAAGCTCCTCCATCGCTTTAGAAAAAGCCCTTGCTCCTAGTCCAGTTATTTCAACAGGTCAGCCTGGTAGGCTTGCAGCATGGCCATTGTGCACAAAGCCGCCCCTGCCTGACCCATTGCCGCGTATGCTCTGTCATTCAGCCGTGATGTAACACACAGCGGCTTAGTTGGCAGAGATGGCGTCTTCACTGCGGATGCCTCACCAACCAAGAGATAGCTAGCCAGTGTCTCTTCAATTGGAAGCATTGAAGCATAACCATATTCCTGCATCCCCTCCACATCAGCAAAGTTTGCCTGTGAATGATGGATGCGAACAGAATATGGATTTCCCCAATATCTCCGCACCTCAGTGTGAAGATCTGGGAGAAAGGGAAGACTCTTGAGGGAAGAAGGGAAGAAGCTGGGCGGATATGTCCTGACAGGAAGCATTAATTGAGGTGGCTACGAGGGAGCTTGCGCTTCTCACGCTTCCATGGCAGATCTAATCTTTACGTGGCACGAGAAATAACATCCAGCAGATTGTCATATGCAGGGCAGGCTAGGCAAGGCTGCAATTGCTCAGACATCCTCAATCTCAACAGCCTCTTCCTGTACATATTGGCTTGAGGCGAGGAGTGCGCTCCCTGCCAGATCAGATGTGAGAGTCAGCATGATGATGCTGTATGGTATTGCGTCCATTGTAGAGCATTGCATCGCAATGCCCCATTCACTTTGACATGTTAATGACCTGTTTAATCTTTAAATTATTGCTTGCAATTCTGTAAACGAAGCTGAATGTCTTTTCCCATGTAATGCATCAGTCATGGTCCCACACCAGCTAAACTCCCTCTAGCTCTGCCTGCTACAGTAGCCACGCCCCAAAATCTCGCTATTGGTCGAGCTGGAAAGAGATTGACAGATCTGAGCAAAACCCTTTTAATGTTTTGATGGTGCCTGGGAGGCTCAATGTTTATACTTTGGGGGAAGATAAACCCATGAATAGCAAATACATTTTGGGGCTCCTGTGTTTCAACGAGAACTGGGACGCTATGCCATGTTTATTAGACACAGATGCATTTCTCACCTTCTCATCCAGAGATCTGAACATGAGCAGCACTTCTGTGTAATGAGGGATGAACCACAGATTTACTAGAGTCTTTCCATCGGCTGATAACAGTCTTCTGGGACGAGGCTGAAATGTCCTGAACAGCCAGAAGCAGTTTCATTTACATTGTGAAAAGTAATGACTATTATTTTATTCATGTATGAATTTATTTATGCATTAATGCATTATTTGTGCATTTAGTTTTGAATGCATTTATGCCTTTTTTGTTCATGCATTCATGCATTTACTAATTTGTGTATTTTTTTGCATGCATGCATTTATTTCTTTTTCTTTTTTTGTTTTGACTATTTTCCACATTTTTAATGATACCCCATAAATTCAGAGTGTCTAAAAAGATTCAAAATCACATTAAACTGGAACTTTCTGTATGTATTTTCTTCTATATGCTTTACCTTGGATCAGGACACAATCTGCCCTCTGACTGCAGGTCTGATCTGGTTTCGTTGGGTGTTCCCATCACAAAATGACTGTCACGAATGTGAGGAACCTCACAGAGCAGTGAGGTAAGACTGTGGCAAAGAGCAACAACCTGGCCTCGGACACAACTCTGTGATATGCGCATGTTAAATCTGAAAGAGAATGTGCAGAGAAAGCTTGTAATATAAAAATTTAGGGTAATTTCCTCCTTTTATGGAAAACAATGTATGTGAAACATAGTCCTGTGACTAAACATACTTGTGACAGAACTCCAAAATCAGTTTTCTCTTGATCCTGGCCACATCTTCCTATTGAGAGTAGAATGAAGGAATGAGGAACATTTCCATTTATTTAGCAAATCAAATCAGTTTCCTCTTCACGCTTGCCTACATACAGAGTTTAGCTTTAGCACACTCATCTGTTCTTTCTTCTTTATAAATGCATTCAGCATTTCATCTCGAACTCCCACTTTCTCCAGCTGAATGGACACAAAAGCACCTGCAAGCCTGAATTACAACAAACATTTCACACGGTGCTTCTATACTCAGTTAAAACACATCTTAATGTCTATTTTGGAAAAAAATTTATATCCAAATTACTTTACATGTGGATAAAAAAACAAAACAATCTCACAAACCATGGCATTGTCTTTTGCATTAAGGATATAATTACTATAAGAACTATAAGAACAGTGTTTTATGTTAATTTCAATTATTCATTTCAATTAACATAAATTAAAGGCAGAAAAACAAATACGAGCATAATGATAAAACACTTCAATGTATTTAAAATCAGAATATCTTTTGCATTTTTTTTTGCTTAACTGTCATGAAAATCAATGCAAAAATCCTAAAGACTTCATGAAAAGTTTCATTTTCTTTATGCATGTAGACCTGTTTCTAGTAGCTAAGGCACATCTCCTGGTTTCAGAGGAAGTAGATCCCTCATGCTGCAGTGGCAGGTCTGTATCTGAGGATTGATCCAGCTTCTCTGTCCTATAGCACAAGGATGCTTGTTTAAGTGCTCCAATCAGAGCATTCTTCTGAACCACCTGACACACCAGAACCACCTGCAGGTTCTCCAGGCTGGACTGATTCATGAGCTGATGCACAGAAACACAAGGTCAAATGATGATTCATATACTGGACAAAAATAATGAGCCAAAATGTGCAGGACAATTATAAATTATGTGATTACCTGTATAACTGCTTCATTAGATTGAAAGCTAAATTTGCCAATATGACACTCATCAAGTTCCTGGACACAGAGAGGCAGGCTGTTTGGAACAAACCTATGAAACAGAAAGGGATAAACTGAAATCAACTAGATTTTACACATTCTGATCTGAAGAAATGGAGCAAGAGGGCTTATTAATGATATACTGAGAAATAGATATGCAAACCTTAAAAACAACCACTAATTACAGCATTTAGGCTGCAACAAACCTTATACACTGCATTCAATTCATTGCTTTCAACAGATGCTGATAATGAGCTTGACAGGTCAATATTAGTCCTATAGACTTTTACCTGTCAACATTCTGTTTGTCGTCCTGGAGGGCGGTGATGAACACAGGAAGTTGTTTTGGAATCTCTTTCCGCACAGCAAACTCAAACTGCACCGGCCGCATGTACAAATGAACATCATCATAGCCCATCACTCTGGCCAGTGATTTATATAGTCTAAACAACATGACAGAAAGCAAAAGACATTCAGTTGAGAGTTTGATAACTTAAGCTGTTTTTTTCATTTATAATTTTAAGGAAAGTTTAAATGAAAGATTAAAGGCAGCAAAACAAAATATACATGTATAAAAAATAAATACAATTGTGTGTGCATTATATATACAGCTATGGAAAAAATTAAGAGACCACTCCAAGTTCAGAAATCAATGTTAAGTGGTCTCTTAATTTTTTCCATAGCTGTACATATATATATATATATACACACACACAGGTACACAATTATATTTATTTTTTATTAAAGACAGATTAAAGCAGCAAAAAATGCACATACATTTATATATAAATATATCAAAATTATATATATTAGGGCTGTTAAATGTGACATTTATTATAATGGGTTTATGTGAAGATTGTTTTAAGTTCACTTAAATTAAAAGCTGTTATATTTTATAAAGCTTATTAAATATTAAAATTGATAGCTTTCAATTATACTGCAATGTTGAATGGCTTTAATTAATGGCTAAAATTGAGAAAAAGAAACAAAATTTAATAGACATCAGTATCAGTACTGGTATCAGAGATACTGGCCTTCAAGATGCCATTAAACAAATGTTTAACATATACTGTCTTTGTGTTGTTTCTACATTATTTTGGAGATTCAGTGTGAAAGTATAACAATATAAAAATATATTAAAATCTTTAATATTAGATGCAATTAATCGAGAATAATTACAGAAAAATGTAGATAGATAGATAGATAGATAGATAGATAGATAGATAGATAGATAGATAGATAGATAGATAGATAGATAGATAGATAGATAGATAGATAGATTAGAGAAAATGCAACGGGCCACATTATACATTTTTCATCTTTTTTTCCACTTATGTTCCAAAAACATAAAATTTTTCATGATCATTTTCCACCCTCTCTGACTTGAATAATTAAACAGTCCATTTGCAAGCTGTAATTTCTGTAAAATGGACTTCAAGCTATTTCTGCCCCATCCTTCGTTCTAAGTTTTAATAACTGAAAGTTATCAAGGAAAAAAAATCAAGGGAAATTTGAACTGCTCAGCAATATTGTTTTCCAACTCAACTGGGAC
Organism: Anabarilius grahami; assembly: GCA_003731715.1. NCBI lineage: Eukaryota > Metazoa > Chordata > Actinopteri > Cypriniformes > Xenocyprididae > Anabarilius > Anabarilius grahami. The sequence goes on from RJVU01049301.1 coordinate 2,571,082, forward strand.
AGGTGTTCAGTTTCTGACGCTGATTCAATGATGCGGTGACGGAGTGTGACGAGCTCTAGCAACGTGCAGAACATCTTCAGCATGAACAACTGTCTGTCTTTGCCTTGTTTCCTCTCCTGTTCCTCGGCAGATCTCACAACAGACATTCCCAGCTCTCTGACCAGAACAGGATCCTCCATGAACCCATCTGAGAACAACTGAAACATGAATAAATGAACATTTTGACTCAAAATTGGATAAATAATGTAAAACAACCTTATTTATTTCTTAGTTAATAAATAGATGTCACTTGCTGAACTGAAAATGCAACATCAATGTTGCATACTACTGCTCAAAATATTTATCATTGCATACTTTTAAAGGGGTCATGAACTGCATTTTTTAAAATTGTATAATGTTCTTTGAGGTCCACTTATTATGTTATCAATATTTTTAAACAAAAAAAAACATCCTTATTTAGAATAGGCTATTTTCTATTATGTTCTTGACCATCTCTTTGAAATACTCTGTTTTGATAGGCGTTTCACATTCAAGACTTGGAAGTAAACACCCACTGCTATGATTGGGTAATAGTTTTGCATATTAAGATAATTTAAACATCCCCACTGTTAACTGTTTTGAAAACTTCAGATGTTCGCTATACTTTTTGAGTACTGAAACTTACAGGATATTTTTATAGTACAATGACCTCTTATGTGTGAAAAGAAAATTTGATTTCTCAATTCATGACCCTTCTAAAAAAAAAACCACACATTTTTATTTAAATGCATACATTTAAATAACAAATAGTGAGCAATATGATAGTATTGCAGTCAGAACATAAGCTGTGTCTGGCACATGCTGTACTGAAATTTCTCTCATTAATACATTAATATTAATAAAATACTTCTATTTCTTTTCCTTCCATCCCTCCCCCCTAAACATTAAGTTTGACAGTGGCATCTCAGCTTATTTGGAGCAAAAAAAGACACATACGTCTCTCTGGATCTGAGAACTGTAGGTGGTGCCAGGAGCTGCAAGCATGTGCCAATGACACAGGGCCGTTTTCAAGAGCCTTTGCTCAAGTTTGACTCTCTGAGACGGTGTTTTCGCTCTGTGCAGCTCAAATAGTTCAGTACAGGCCCGTTCAAGACCCTCGTACAGCCGAGACGCCAAACACAATGAGGGGTGTATCTCCAAAAAATACACACTCTTCAAAGAAGGCCTGCAACAAAGCCACAAGGAGACACCCTAAAACAAGTGTTTTGTCTTTTACAGTTTTAGATATATATTTAAAAAAACATTTGCAATTCATTTTGTGATTCATCCCTTATTTTGTGATATGTCATTTTAACAACAATAAAAGGTGGGCATTGCTTTCATCCACCACATACAGTCATGTACTTACATTTAGATTTATACATTTGGCAGATGGTCTTACATTGCATTCAACGTATACATTTTTAAAAAAATCAAAGAATTCTGAATCAAACGCATGAATTTGGCATTGCTAGTGCCATGCTCAATTATTTAAACTACAGGAATGACAAGTATCGTGCTCAATAAGACTAGAAAAAAGTATACAAGTAAACAAGTATAATAAAGTCTTGATTTTTCATGCTTAGATGTTCAAAAAAAAAATATTTTCCACATTTTTTCCATTGTTGCAGAAATGCTCTTTAGTTCCTGTCTCTATGTAGCCCCTCTTTCTTGCTCTGATTGGTCAGCTGGACTAGTGTGCTGTAATTGGTCAGCTGCTTCCAGTGTGTTTCAGAAATGTCACGCCCCTTACCAAAACTGTTTATTGTGACATGTATGCAGTGGCGTAACTATGTTTTAAAAAGTGGGTGGGACAGAAGTTAGTGTGTGTGTGTGTTTGTGTGTCTGTTCGCGTGTTTTTTTGACATATCAGGACACAAATGTGTATAATGACATGGGTATGACATAGGTATTACAAAAAGAGGTGACTTATGAGGACATTACCCATGTCCCCACTTTTCAAAAGGCTTATAAATCATACAGAATGAGTTTTTGTGAGAAAGTAAAAGTGTGCACAGTTTCCTGTGATGGTTAGGTTTAGGGGTAGGGGTAGTGTAGGGGGACAGAAAATACGGTTTGTACAGTATAAAAACCATTACGCCTATGGAATGTGCCCACAATTCACAAAAACGAACGTGTGTGTGTGTGTGTGTGTGTGTGTTCTTGTTTATATTACATTGTGGGACCAAATGTCCCCACGATGTAATATAAACCTGAGTTCAACCACATTATGGGGACACAGATTGTGTCCCCACAATATAAATGGATTATTAAACATACTAAATTATGTTTTTGTGAGAAAGTAAAGGTATGCACAGTTTCCTGTGATGGTTAGGTTTAGGGATAGGGGTAGTGTAGGGGGATAGAATGTACAGTTTGTACGGTATAAAATGCATTACGCNGAGGAAGTTGTGAAGATTGCATATCAGAAATGTACAATTGCCTAATAAATGCACAATTTATTGACATAGAATTCATGTTCAATGTGATAGTTTCATCCTTACATCTACAATAATACAATATGGCTGCAAGCAGCAATTAACGTGGTTCAAGAGCTTTAAGGCCTTCATGCACATGCGTAAAAAGGTATTATGTTTTAATTAGCAAGCCGATAACCATCTTGATCATAGATGGAGAAGACCATTTACAGACAATTTACCATAGGAAATATGTAGTTTTTAAAGCTTTTTAACAGTTATCGAGGTTGAGCCAAAAACCTAGGACTAGTTCGCCAAAGTTGGTTTTTGAAATAATCTCCAATCTTTAACAAAGGATTCGATGGACAGAGGTGGTCCTAGAGGAAAAGTTGCTCAGAATGAGGAGTTCTACCATGTGGTACGAATGTCGTGGGCATTTGCGGAAAATCACGCGATACACGATCCTTTACGCATACGAAAAATGCAGATGGCGATACTTCAATGCCCTCATAGACAATCATGGCACCTCGGAAGAAGACACCGCATTCCAATTTTCATGTCAAACGGTGAAGTAGTTATGGCCATTTTCAAGTTTTTTTCATGTTATAGTGCCACCAAGTGGCCAGTTTTTTCATGCGACCACAGAATGAGCTCTTACATAGGTGTGCTGAGTTTGGTGAAAATATCTCATTCCATTCACGAGTTATAGCCATTTTAGTAAAAGTGGCCCCACCCACTTCGAACGTTTTGCCGGGCCTTAGGGACGTTGTAGGCGGTGAAAGTACTACCCCTACCTCTTGAACCCCTAAATATATTGTTAGTCTCGAGAGTATTTACATTAGTGAATAAATATATAGAGCCGCATTAGGTATTTCTTAGTCCTAATCATAGACTGTAAAAAAAGATGGACGATGAAACGCCGCTTCCTTCCATTGTAATGAACTGAACGTAAAATGTACAATGATGGGCGTTGATGTTACGCAAAAACGTCAGTTTGGAGCCTGGGCATGCGCAGAAGGAATTGTCAGTGGAGCCCGGAGGCAGAGTCGCGGTATCAAACTGATCTGCATCATCAAGATCAGATCACCTATTTGTTTTATTATCTATTGTTTATTATATTTTTCTTTTCTTCCTTCCTTTTTTCATTTGGTTTAAATGATGGCTTAATTACATCTGGCAAAGAGGAATTTACATTTATTTGAATGTTTATGAATGTACATTGTTCATTTTCAAACAATTTATTAGTGATAACTACAATACATGGGGATAGGTCAAAACAACATATTGTAATTAAAGTTTTTTAAATATATACATTATAGTCAATTTAAAATTCTACCTGTAAAATAATATTCTGTTTCTAGAGCAATAATATTTTTGAAACAAATTCAGTAGTTAAACTTAATAATATGCCAATAGAAACAACTCTAAAATGTCAGAAACGGTCCTGCGATTTTAAATCAAGTTGAACTAACGTTACAGGAGATCGATTGCTGTAGACAGTGCTCTATAATTAATTAGAGTAGGCTATTATTAGTTTTGTCCTGCTAATTATTATTTTATATCCATAAAAATAATTAGTAACTGCCAGAAAACGATCACCTGCTTTTTCCCATCATGGGTAACATTAGGCATGTTATCTTAGCTAATAACATTTATTAATTAGCTTATAAAGCCCACATTTAACGTTACCGGAAAAAGCTCAGTGATCCGTCAGATCCTGTAGGTCGGTTAGTACAGTTTACTGCTGAACAACTCATTTTGTTGGTGTGAAATAACACAGAAATCGAAAAGTATATCTTCAATCTCCCCTCGAAGCTCCGACAGTCCTCAGAGAAGCTGTCAATCACAACTGTCAATCATAACGACACGCCCCATTTCTATAGCATCAAATTGCAAGCTAAAATCAAACTTATCACAAAAACGAACAATTGAACATATATCAGCGTGATAACAACTACCTTGAATGACCAAAACCATCTTTCAGAAAATTTTATTGGAAGTGTAATTTATTTTTTTATTTTGACTCAAGTGCCATTTGTTTACATGTAGAGGGTGGGTGTTTATGTCCTGTACTGCATCCAGCCACCAGGGGGCGATCAAAGAGCCTGCAGCTTCACTTTTCAGGACGTATGAGGCACACCCGGTCCTAATGGGCTAGTCATAGAATTTTCATTAAAGCTGCAGTAGGGAGTTTTTAGAAAACGTTGACTTAGCCTGAAAATTTGAACAAGCACAACTCACAGGTCACTCCCCTTTGCTCTCTGCTGCGCTACAGCCCTCCCTCCACAGCTCCTCCCCCATCACAACGGAGCCTGCTGTGAACGCGCAGGCTAGTAACCGTGCGTTCACACCGCCGCCAGCGAGAGCATCAACATTCGCCTTGGCCGCCCTGCCAACAACGCTGTACTGTTCGTTCAAACCGCCGCCGGGAGGGTCAAAGTAAATGACCAGTTGTGTCGGAATGTAGAGGTCCTCGCTTGAGAGGATTCCGATTGGTTGCCGCCGAACCGCGTCATAGCTCATTACCATAAATTTGCCTCGATTTCAACTCTTCCTCGACGCTCTCACCGTCCAAGACGCGTCACGCCGCTCTCGCCGGAGCTCGTCGCCGCCGACTCTCATTGAAAATGAACGACTTCTTGTCACTTTGACGCTCTCGCCGCCGGCGGTGTGAACACACAGTAAGCAAGCAGGGCCACCGATGACGGCGGATAAACAGTTATGGCACATTCACTGGTACGGACGAAACATCAACAATATGATTTACATTGACTATGGCCTGCCCATACTTTGATTACAAACTTGCTCCTCAAAACATTACGTATTTGGCAATACATGTAATGTAACTATACGACGTTGCACTATTTCTATAAGTAATAAATAGCTAGTAAGATAATATAACGGTAACTAACGTTACAGTATGCAAAGGACCACCCTGAAATCTACAAGAAACCATGCCATACATAATTTGTCAGGCCTGTTTTGAAATTATCTTAGTTGTGTAGTTCTTAAAAAATGAAACAAATCAAGCAGGGATACTTACTTGTCAAGCAGAAATGTGGCTGCATCGGTTTTTAATCCTTTCAGGACACGTAGCTCCCTCCACCTCGGAAAAGCCGCTCCGATATTTACCCTCGTTTTATTTCGGGCTCTATCTAATTCTTTCTTTTTGGCTTTTTTATCATCGTCATCTGTCTTTTTCCGTTTACCCGTCTTTATTTTATGAGCAGGTGCCACTCGAGAAATTGGCAGTTTGGATTGTTTGTCCGCCATAAGCAAAGCTGCGGCACACCGGTAATCTTGAATTTGAACGCCTGTACGCGCTGTGCATGAGAGGGGTGTGATCAGCGCGCACAAGAGCTTGATTGACACTGCTAAGACACTCCTCCTGGCTCTGATTGGTTGTTTCTTACCGGGAGCGGTGTATTTCTGCAAATGGCAATAGGACCACTGGGAGGAGCCAGAGGAGCTTGATTTTTTCACAGATTCTCTGTCTCATATTCTACTGTCAGGACATAATGACATGTTTAACAAATATGTAAAAAATACATTTTTACAAAAGTTACCTACTGCAGCTTTAAGCGTGCCAGAGGACCTGGGTTCTAAAACGCCCTCGAATAGCTTTTTTTTTCTTCCTCATTAAAACCAAAGATGTTCATCAATGATTGTGTATCAAAAGCAGGGAGGGACACGTTTATGTGCATTTTGTTTCATGATTTCACAGGAACGAACAGAGAGTCTCCGCAATGGCGTTAAGTGATGGTTTAAAAACGCTTGTCTGTGTGAAGGCTGCGCAGTGTGCACAAGTGACAAAAGAACACTGTTGCACCACTGATAAGATGTTTCAAAAAGTGGTGGGGAAAATATCGACCCTGGCAAAAAGTGGTGGGGACATGTCCAATCCGTCCCATCCGCAAATTACGTCTAAGCATGTACGTTCCCGGATAAAAATTCAAGACTACAATCACTGAGTTCAAAAACAGTGCATACTCAAAAGAGAATAAACTCCCTTTGGAGTGACTTTGTGCTTTGTAACTTTGCAGACCTTTTTCATGCTCAAACAGCAACATTACACACTAAAGAAAGTTGAAAACGTAAAAAAAAGCATAATAGGTCCTCTTTAATAAAGTAAACAATGTAAACATTTGAGTTATGCAGAATTTCCCATTGATTATTTTGATCTTTACCTGCTTCCACTGACCGATACCAAATGTTTAGGGATGTAGTTTGGTGGCAGGCCGTATTCGCTAGAACAACCATTCTGTCCCTCCCTCCATATTCTCTCCAGATACTGCCGCTGCTCATCAATCTAACGTTCAGAAAACATCAAAGCATAAAATAATCTGACAGCTAAGGTGGGTTAAACATGATTACACAGCAAATGCTTGGTCACCTGATTGTTCAGCACTAGTTTGATGAGCTGTTGGTGGCTGTGGAGGCAGACGATAGTGTCCCTGTAAGCTTGAACAAAATATCCAGCAGTAAAATCGATCTGTGGCCTTCTGTGCATGACGTCTGTGATGACCTGAGCCAATCTGAACTGTTCCTCTGGATCTGTGACATGCTGATACGCCTCCAAATAGCAATTCAAAAGCTGTGAATACAAGACTTCTGTTCAAAAGTTTGGGGAAAGTAAGTGGTTTAATATATATATACAGCTATGGAAAAAAATTAAGAGAACACTCCAAGTTCAGAAATCAATGTTAAGTGGTCTCTTAATTTTTTCCATAGCTGTATATATATAATTTTATTTTTAGCAATGCTGCATTAAATTGTGAAAATGACAAATACATTTATATTCTATTTCAAATAAATGCTCTTCTTTTAAACTTTCTGTTCATCAAATAATCTTGGAAAATATGAAGCCTCACAACTGTTTTCAACATTGATAATAATAAGAAATGTTTCTTTAACAGCAAATCAGCATATTAGAATGATTTCTGAAGAGATCATGTGATACTGAAGACTGGAGTAATGATGCTGAAATTCATATTTGCATCAAAGGAATAAATTAAAATTTTAAAATATATTACAATAGAAAACAGTTATTTTAAATAGTAATAATATGTAATATCGTTAGCCTCATAGCATAATTGCCCAGATCAATTGGAAAAAAAAAATGATTTAGGCAATTATGCTATGAGGCTAACGATATTTAATGATATTTTGAACAAATAAATGCAGCCATGGTGAGCTTCTTTCAAAAACATTAAACAATCCCAAACATTTGAACTGTAGTGTATAGTATCATTACAATTACACTCACACATCACATACCTGTATTTTGTGATCCAGAAATTCTGCTTCACATGTCCATACGTCTAAAAGCACAGCCAACCGATCCACATCCATTCTAGCCAAAGAGTGAAGTTCTCCTCCAGATTCATCAGATGCATGTGATTCTGACAAAATAACATGAAACGACAATTGTGAAACACCGATTACAAATTAAAGGTGTCTTCATCCTTCTTAGTTATGGCAGCTCTGACATATGCTCATATTTTAGTATGATGACACAATCACCTGACACTTTTGCACCATCAATTCCCAAAGAATAAAAAACATTCCCAACCTACATTGTTTTCTTGTTAAATATCCTTTATCACTTGGAAATTATTCTGATTATCAAGTAAAATGAGTTGTCATAAGTTACTTTACTTTTAATGTTTGCAATATAAGTGAACATATCAGTCATAAACACAGTTTTAAACAAGTTAGATATATAGTACATCCTACTTTACCAGCATATACATACATTACACTCACATAAAGCACTATATATATAGCAAATCTCAGCTGCGTAATTGTTTTTATCATCACAAAATTGAAAGTATATTATGTCATATCTCTATATATAGAGTTGGATATATATTAAATTCAACCTTGTCCACATAAATACAATACACTCACGTAAAGTGATATATACCTCATAGAAATTCTCAACTGCCTGATTTTTTATTTCCTTGCAAAATGTAACTATATTATCGACTGGCTCTTTATATAAAGTTGAATATTTTAGTATTTCCAACTTTATCTGCATACATATTGTACAGTACACTCATGTAAATCTATATATAGAATATAGCAAATCTCATCTGCTTGATTGCATGTCTCATTGCAAAATGTAAACTATATTAACACCTTGCTCTAATCTGCTAAATGCAACTATGAAGATATTAAGATATTATAAACATCAACATCACGATCTTCTGTAAAGCTAGTTTGAAACAGTGTGTATATAAACTTTATACAAATGAACTTGAATATGCTATTGGAAAATGA
>RJVU01049301.1:2579853-2619188 GCA_003731715.1 Anabarilius grahami
CTGCTCCTCTGTATGAAATGAGATGCAGTGAGCAGCAGATGTTGCTCCAACTCATGCAGGTCCACCAGGGCCACATCATAGATGATGTAGAGACCCCGCTGGTCCTGCGTGTGGATGCAGCCCCCATCTGTGCTGTAGTAATCATGGAGGTTTTCCACCTCGGGAAACTCCATAAACTCGACACAGTGAACCTAACACAGAACAGAGATTTACTCTCTCTGCCTTTCACATTGCATTGGTTTTTCCATAAAACACGGGGTGAATCTGCAAGTGGAGAACCTTATGGTCAACTGGACTGTTGTAGATGAAGTGATTTGATCCAAGAGCTCCAGTAGAGGCATCATGTCTTTTAGCAGCACTCATCCAGCTCATCTCCTCCACACTTCTCACCAGATCTCCTCCGACAAACTCCAAACCCGGGGCGTCCATCGCCAGAGTCCTCTCTACTGACCGCAGGTAGTTCAGCAAGCTCAAACAAGTACGCTACACAGACAAGAGGCCAGAACTCAATAAAACACAGTATTTTAGTGAGAAAAAACCCTTACATGAGATAGCAGGATAAATAATAAATGCAAAACAGTACTGTGACGGTACAACCCTGCTATTTATATGGCACATTTTCAGAAAAACATTCAAAATGTGGATTCAGAAAAAAAGTTTCTTAAAAAGTCTTCTTCTATTTCAAATAAATGCTGTTCTATTGAATTTTCCATTCATCAAATAATCCTGAAAAACAACAAAAATATCAAGCGGCACAACCATTTTCAACATTGATAATAATAAATGTTTCTTGAGCAGCAAATCATCATATTAGAAAGATTTCTAAAGGATCATGTGACACTGAAGACTGGAGTAATGATGCTGAACATTCTGCTTTGAATCACAGGAATAAATTACAAATTTAAAATATATTACATTACAAACCAGTTTAATGAATGAATGAATGAATTATGCACAATATTACTGTTTTTATTGTATTTTTGTCAAATAAAAGCAGCCTTGGTGAGGATATTCTTTCAAATCTTACCAAAACAAACTATTTAACAGCATAGTAAAAAAAATTGTATAATAATAATTCATAGTTTATATAACTAAAGTATATCCTAAATCATGTTTTTCCTTTCTCGGGAAGTACTGGTTTGTATTGGTTGTACAAAAAAAGCAAAAAAAGCATAGTATCAGTATGGTACATGACCAAAACACATTTTGATTATGTATTATGGTTATGTATTTGCATGATAGACTACCAAAGAATCATTGTATTACCATAGTATATGCCCCAAAAAAACAAATCTGGTACACATTTTAAAAGGTGTGATAATACTTATATATTTACATTTTTGTGCTTTTGTGGGAAAGACCAAAACCTCAAACTTTTCACATCTTTCATGACTGTCTTTGACGGTGTTTTACCTTGAGTTCTCTGATCCTGAGGTGTCTCAGGTAGATTAAAGACTCATAAGCTCCTCTGACTGTTACAGGCTCCTTGGCACCTTCTTCAGCATCTTCATCCTTCTCAAGCAGAAAAGCACTGCAGCTTTGACTAAACAGTCAGGAGACAAAGAGCTGTTAAAAGAAATCCTAACATACAATACAGACACATTTCAGCATTTGGAAAATTACCCTTTATTCTTTTTCTCAGAGTGTTTCTGATCTGCATATTTAGATAAATGAGAAGTCTGTCCATTGGCCACCTGGAGGGAAAAATAATGTGCAAACAATAACAAAATAGACTAATTGTTTAAATAATAGGAAAGATATATTTGTATTCTTGTGTATTTCTGACTTTATTTTTCGCAATTCCGAGTTTATATCTCAGAATTCTGACTTTTTTATTGCAATTCTGACTTTTTTTCTCGCAACTCCGAGTTATTGTCTCATAATTCTGACTTTTTTTCTTGCAACTCCGAGTTAATGTCTCATAATTCTGACTTTATTTCTTGCAATTCCAAGTTTATATCTCACAATTCTGACTTTTTTCTTGCAACAATGACTTTGTTTCTCGCAATTCTGAGTTTATAATCTCACAATTCTGACTTTTTTTTCACAACTCTGACATCATGTCTTGCAATTCTGAGTATATAAGGTATCTCATAATTCTGACTTTATTTCTTGCAAGTCTGAAATTAGATATAAACTCGGAATTGAGAGAAATAAGGTCAGAATTGTGAGATATAAACTTGCAAGTTATAAAGTCCGAAATGTAAGAGATAAATTCAGAATTGTGAGATATATATACACTCACAACTGGGAGAAAAAAAAGTCATACAAAAAGTCGCAATTACCTTTTTTATTTTGTGGCAGAAACAAGCTTCCCTACTTGTGAACAATGTGCACCGAAGAATTGTTCACAAGACCAGGAACATGTATTTAAAAAGAAAAGATTTTATGTTGGAGAATATAATTTACTATTCACACAGATGTTCACCTGAGGCATGTTTGTTGTGTTATAAATGCTTCTCCATATATCAGAAGTTTCTTTGAGAGTTGCTGTGCTGATAGATGGAGGTTTTTCTGGTTGACAAACAGATGCAGTGTACTGCTTCAAAGCATCAGTCACTTTATGAAGATCTGACTCCTTTAGAAGAAAGTGCAAAACAGGATCAGTATAGTAATGTTGGATTATAGTAGTAGTTAATGCATTAGATAATATTAACTAATGAGCAATGCATTTGTTGCAGTATTTATTCATCTTTGTCAGTGTTAGTAGTTAGTTAACTAATGTTAACAAATGGAACCTTATTTTAAAGTGTTGCCGATGTAATGTGCTCTGACAAACTGCTGCGTGATTGAACTAATACTGACAACCAAAGGAAACTTGACAAAAATTTAGTATAAATGAATTAATTAATATATGAGTGGCAAATTCTGCTGTTCACCTCCAGGAACTTGCTGTTCATCTGGAGAAGTTCATCCATTGATCTGAGCTCCTTGAGTTTGGCTATTTGTTTTTGTAGCCAAGGATCTCGCTTTGGTTTCATCTGTTTGTTTCCCACAGGAGGCACAATAGAGCATAGACATCATATTCCATCACATTGTTCATGAATTATTACACATAAAAATAATGTTGGCTTGTCTCACCTGTATATGAGGAATCCAGTTGGACTCTTTTCTGAGAGTCATGTTTGGACTCTTTCTCCCAAACTTCCTGTCTGTCGCTTCAGTGCTGTCGTACTGCAAGAAGGTCATCATCTCCTCCTGATTTTTAAAAACAGTCCGAAACATGTAACTAACCTACATAAAATAGAAACAAATCACATTATCGACAGTTACAATTTTCATAAGGCACAAGAACTCATCATGTTGTAGAATTGATTTTAAGATCTTTTAGATATCATTGACGTAATTTGATTAGAATTACCAGACTAAAAAGCTCCATTTCATCTCCCGCTGTCTTGATGGTGCCGATATCATATTGAATGTTGTAATGTGACAGGAGGAAGCCCAGTTGCGTTTTAAAATCCTCTATATCGGTCGAGTGCAAGGGGAGCTCTGACATTGATACAAATACCCCTGATGGGTCAAAAACAGAGTAACTAATCAAGAAATGCATGACATCTAATAATATTCAGTTAAAGATCTTTATCTTTAACTGATAAAGTATATGTAAACTTGTTTAAAAACTATTATGCTTTTTTACATTTTAAACTTTCTTTTATTGTGTAATGTTGCTGATTAAGCATGAAAAACATCTGCAAATTTACAAAGCACAGTCACTCCAAAGACAGACAGACAGACAGACAGACAGACAGACAGACAGACAGACAGACAGACAGACAGACAGATAGATAGATAGATAGATAGATAGATAGAATGGAGATGTTTGGATAAACCACTTCTCCAACCTTTTTAGTAATATAGACAACAATCAGGAACAAAATGCAATGTACGAAAAACTAAGGGTTTTAGAGAAGACCATCAAAGATTACCAGAACCCCTTAGACTCTCCAATTACACTAGCTGAACTATTAGACAAAATACAAACCCTGAAAACCCAAAAAGCCTGCGGTGTCGATGGCATCCTAAATGAAATGATAAAATATACAGACCACAAATTCAAATTAACCATCCTCAAGCTCTTCAATATCATCCTTAGTTCAGGTACATTCCCCAACATTTGGAACAAAGGCCTAATTACCCCAATCCATAAAAACGGAGACAGATTTGACCCTAATAACTACCGTGGCATATGTATAAACAGCAACNAGTATATGTAAACTTGTTTAAAAACTATTATGCTTTTTTACATTTTAAACTTTCTTTTAGTGTGTAATGTTGCTGATTAAGCATGAAAAACATCTGCAAAGTTACAAAGCACAGTCACTCCAAAGACAGACAGACAGACTATTAGAAAAAATACAAACCCTGAAAACCCAAAAAGCCTGTGGTGTCGATGGCATCCTAAATGAAATGATAAAATATACAGACCACAAATTCAAATTAACCATCCTCAAGCTCTTCAATATCATCCTTAGTTCAGGTACATTCCCCAACATTTGGAACAAAGGCCTAATTACCCCAATCCATAAAAACGGAGACAGATTTGACCCTAATAACTACCGTGGCATATGTATAAACAGCAACCTTGGTAAACTTTTCTGCAACATCCTAAACAGCAGACTAGCCCATTTTCTCAGAGACAGAAATGTCCTAAGCAAGTGTCAAATTGGCCTCCAACCAAAATATCACACATCAGACCATATATACACTCTCCATACCTTAATCGATAAGCAAATCAACCAAAACAAAAGCAAAATTTTCTCATGCTTTGTTGACTTCAAAAAAGCTTTTGACTCCATTTGGCATGAAGGTCTTTTTCTTCAATTAATCCAGTGTGGCATCGGAGGAAAAACATATGACATCATCAAATCAATGTACACAAACAACAAATTTGCTGTTAAAATTGGTAACAAACACACAGAATTCCTCCCTCAGTGTCGTGGAGTGAGACAGGGCTGTAGCTTAAGTCCTGCACTGTTCAATATATACATAAACGAGTTAGCGAGGGCTCTGGATCAGTCTGCAGCACCTGGTGTCACTCTACCTAGACACTGAAGTCAAATGCCTCCTGTTTGCTGATGATCTGGTGCTGCTGTCTCCCACTAAAGAGGGTCTACAGCAGCATCTAGACCTCCTGCACAGCTTCTGTCAGTCATGGGCCCTGTCAGTTAACCCTAAAAAGACAAAAATAATGATTTTCCGAAAAAGACCCAGCCGCCAAGACCAACATCAGACAGACAGATAGACAGATAGACAGATAGACAGATAGATAGATAGATAGATAGATAGATAGATAGATAGATAGATAGATAGATAGATAGATAGATAGATAGATAGATAGATAGATAGATAGATAGGCCTGATTGAGTTAGTTAGTAGTGTGTTGAAACTTTATTATGGTAAGGGGTGTGACATGTCTGAAACACGCTTGAAGCGGTTGACCAATCAACAAGATACTGGTCCAGCCGACCAATCAGAGCACACTGCGCTTTTCAGAAGGAGGGGCTTCATAGAGACAGGAACTAAACAGAGCGTTTCTGACAGACGGAATAGAGGAGCTGCAACAATCTCAAATATGTTAAAAGTGTGGGGTTTTTTTTAACATTCAAGCATGAAAACCTATTCTAGTAGACCCCAAAAATTAAATCAAGACTTTGAAAAAGGGTATAATATGGCCTCTTTAAACTAAACAAATTATTAGTCTAAATGTATTTCAACTATAGAACAGCATCAAAAACAGGTTCATTACCAGCAAAATATACAGGAGATGTAAAATCTACAGCACTGGACATCTGATCCTCATTCCACTCAGTCGAAGGGAGATAACGAAGAACCTACAACCAACACATAATGAAAATTAAAACCAGATTGTTCTTATTATCATCAATAAATGTTAGTTGACAAACTTCATAGACACTGAGAAGGACGTGTCCTTCCTACACTCTAAACAAAATGCTTTATTTAATTGTTCATTAAATTACACTGTTAGAGGAAGTTAATCATTTATAGCATAAACATTCTTATACATTTCAGTTATAAACAATAGCTAGCATAGCACATACAGTAACCTATATACTGTAGCTTAGCATGTAAAGTAAACTTAATGAACAAGTAAGATATTACTTGTTACTGACATTAGCACAGTCATTGCTCAGTCATTGCTACTCTTCACCACAATGGTAACTATGAAAACATATGCATAGCAGAAACATAACAGCATGAAACACTAACAGGTCTTTCCCTTTACTAAAAAACACATAAGATAACACTTAATTTCACCATTTACTCTCCTCATCCAGTGCAAAGTATGCTAACAAGATATCCACGGCCAACTTTTTAAAGTTATCAAGACTAGTTATCAAGTAAATTAATTTAAAACAGAACTCATCAAAATAATGTTTGCAACATAAAAGTTAATTAAAAAAGTTAATTAGATTTTTTTAACATGCAACCATGCATATATCTAAAGGGTTAGTTCACCCAAAAATGAAATTTCTGTCATTTATTACTCACCCTCATGTCATTCCAAACTCGTAAGACCTTTGTTCATCTTTGTAACACAAATTAAGATGTTTTTGATGAAATCCGAGAAGTTTTTAATCTCCCACAGAATGCAACGAAATTACCACATTGAAGGTCCAGAAAAGTAGTAAAGACATCGTTAAAATAGTCGATGTGATTGCAGTGGTTCAACCTTAATTTTATGAAGCGACGAGAATACTTGTGTGCAAAAACAAAACAAAAATAACGACTTTATTCAACAATTTTTCCTCTTCCCTGTCACTCTCCTACAAAGTTGATGCAGTGAACACAGTGAACGCAGTGCAGTGCTTCCATGTTTACATACAAACACTGACTCAGTATTGGCCGGCTCCTGCGTCAGCCTCACAAGCATGCGTCGTGCTGCTCACGTCGGCCAATACCGAGCCGGGATTCGGACGTAAACACGGAAGCTCTGCACTGTGACTGCGTCAGCTGCGTACGAGACTGACAGGTAAGAGGAAAAATTGCTGAATAAGGTAGTTATTTTTTTGTATTTGAGCACAAAAAGTATTCTCGTGGCTTCATAACATTAAGGTTGAACCACTGTAGTCGCGTCGACTTTTTTGACGATGTTTTTACCATTTCTCTAGACCTTGAATGTAGTAATTTCATTGCTTTCTGTGGGAGATTAAAAACTTCTCGGATTTCATCAAAAATATCTTAATTTGTGTTCCGTTGATGAACGACCGTCTTGCGGGTGTGGGACGACATGAGGGTGAGTAATTAATGACAGAAATGTAGTTTTTAGGTGAACTAACGCTTTTAGTTGTGGTAATAGGTCACCTGAATTCATTTTTAGAGTGAATTAGGATTCAGAATTAAAGCATTCAGAATTCTTACAACTTTTACATTTGTTCTCCCCCAGTGTTGAATATTTGGTAACATCCAAATTAACTGGTTTTAAAACAAAACTCATTTTAGTGGTTAAATCAGGTAGAAGTAGATCATTAAAGGGTTAGTTCACCCAAAAATGAAAATTCAGTCATTTATTACTCACCCTCATGTCATTCCACACCTGTAAGACCTTCATTAATCTTCAGAACACAAATTAAGGTATTTTTGATCAAATCCAATGGCTCAGTGAGTCCTCCATTGACAGCAAGTTCATTTACACTTTCAATGCCCAGAAAGCTACTAAAGACATATTTAAAACAGTTCATGTGTCTACAGTGGTTCAACCTTAATGTTATGAAGCGACGAGAATACTTTTTGTGCGCCAAAAAATAAAAAATAAATAATGACTTTATTCAACAATGTCTAGTGATGGGCGATTTCAAAACACTGCTTCATGAAGCTTTGAAGCTTTACAAATCTTGTGTTTCGAATCAGAGGTTCAGAGCACATATCAAACTGCCAAAGTCATGTGAACTATTGAAATTTCGAAACACTTGAGACGTAACGAAGCCTCGTTTACTGAAATCATGTGATTTTGGCACTGAAACAAAAGATTCGTAAAGCTTCGAAGCTTCATGAAGCAGTGTTAAGAAATTGCCCATCACTAGATATTGCTGAATAAAGTCTTCTTTTTTTTTTTTGCCGCACAAATAGTACTGACAAATAGTTGAACCACTGTACTCACATGAACTGTTTTAAATATGTTTTTAGTAGCTTTCTGGGCATGTGAAAAAGGAAATAATCTTGCTGGCGATGCAGGCCTCACTGAACCATCGGATTTTATCAAAAATGTTTTAATTTGTGTTCTGAAGATGAACGAAGGTCTTACGGGTGACAGAAATTTCATTTTTGTGTGAACTAACCCTTTAAGGTAACAATTGCAGGTTACTTTTTACAGTGTTCAGTCACACTTTAGTTTGGGGAACACATATTCACTATTAACTACGACTTTTGTCTCAATAAACTCCTAATTTACTGCTTATTAATAGTAAGTTAGTTGTTGTGGTGGTTAAGTTTAGGTATTTTGTAGAATTAAAGGATATAGAATATGGTCATGCAGAATAAGGCATTAATATGTGCTTTATAAGTACTAATAAACAGACAATATCCTAATAATATGCAAGCTAATAAGATAATAGTGAGAATTGGTCCCCAAACTAAAAAGTTACCCAGTGTTCTTATGTATTCTCACATGCAGAAAGTTGTAGATGCTTTTAACGGAGTGCAGATGGCAAATAAGCCACTGCAGGTAAATGATGACATCTTCCTGTGTGACCACAGCGACAGGACTCTCCACACCCGCCAGGACCTTCTCTCTGGACACGGCAAGACGACGCGCCCGGTGCACAGAATCCTCAAATTCATTGCTTATATGTGTAATCTGTTTCTACACAAGACAAAAGGGACAGGATGAATATATTCATTTTGCCATTTAATGCATTAAAATCTTCCAAAATGCATAATTTTGATTACTTTATATTGAGGATATAGTTTCTCCAAGACAGTGGAATGCCGACCGAATCTCCTCCATCTCAGCATCAGCAGATATTTGCACCATGCCAGTTTATACGTTTGATCTGTGTAAAACTGTTGAGCCAAAATGATCAGAAAAGTTTTTATAATTGTGTCAAGACCCCTTTATATCACTTTATACAATACAGATTGTTTCAAAGCAGCTTCACAATTATAAACAGGAATTACAGAATCAATGATGCAAACTCAAATTCTGCCGCAAAGCAGCTCTAAAAAAAAGACAAAAAGTGTCATTATTCAGCTCAAGTCGGTTCTGTGTGAAGTTCATCAGTTATGAAAGATACAATAAAACAGCTCATAACCGACCTGATGCAACAGTAAGGGCAGACCGTCAAGTGTGTGCTCTTGTGCCAGACATATCTCCATCTCTCTTTGAGCCACTTCTGCTTGTGACACAACAGGCTTTGTGGACGAAACCTAAAGTCACAGGTCATTTACAACAACGGCAAGAAGAGATGTCAAATGAACAAATGCAGGCACATAAAAAACTTAATAAGAACTCAAATAACTGTACAAACTCACTTGCAGAGCTTTGAGGAGCACCTGCTCTCTCTCCATATGAAAGTAAGACACATCTTTTGGAATATGGACAGAGCTGAAAAAATTGGCAAGAGTAATATTTTGGTCTATTGGATACAAAATTTGAATGGTGAATCAAGTTCCATGGCATTTTGAACATGTGAATGTACATTAATGTTAAACATTACATAATTAAATTAATAATGTTTGTTAATGACTAATTAATGAAAGGACTTAAAGGGATAGTTCTATCAAAAATGAAACCTGTCATCATTTACTCATACTCCATATCACAGTATGAAAAAAAAATTACTATGGAAATTAATGGTGTCCATCAACTGTTTTGTTACCGACATTCTTAAAAATACCTACTTCTGTGTTCAACAGAAGAAAGAAATGCATACAGCTTTGGAACAACTTGAGGGTGAGTAAATGATGGCAGAATTTTCATTTTTGTGTGAACTATCCCTTTAAGAACTCTATATCAGCGGTCTTACCTGTATGGTTTTGTAGATATTTTATGTAAAATCTCATTGTCCTCGATCTCAGTCCTCAGAGCCTGAATCTGAGCGGAAAGTTCTTCTTGCAGCTGCTCCACCTTCACTGGCGATCCAAATCTGTATGTCTGTGACATCTTCAATTCACAATCCCAGTTTTGTAAAGCTGACTGTATTAGTTGCATGTATGTCTGTCAACACGTTCAACAGAAAGAAAATAGCTTTAAAAATGGGAATAAAACTTTATAAAATTGTCTCTACGGTCCAAACTTTCGCTTCAGTGTATCAGTGTTTGTGTCAGTGGTTGCAGTTGCTATAGAGACGCCAGACTCGCGCTTCAAATGAATGGCGGTAAATCACAGCTTTAAATCTGAACCCAAAGCGTGGAAGCTCAGGTGCAACAAGTAACCAAGTTAATTTTTATTTGGCAAATTTTACGAAGCCCCTAAAGGGACATGGTGGTGGAAAAAAAATTGGGATGGGAGATTTTTTTTTAATTTTTTTTCTCAAATCTTTTGCGTTCCCTCACAAAACTTTTGAGTTCCCCCGAGAAACTTTGCGTTCCCTCGCAAAACTTTTGCGTTCCCCCGAGAAACTTTTGCGTTCCCTCGCAAAACTTTTGAGTTCCCCCGAGAAACTTTGCGTTCCCTCGCGAAACTTTTGCGTTCCCCCGAGAAACTTTTGCGTTCCCTCGCAAAACTTTTGAGTTCCCCCGAGAAACTTTTGAGTTCCCCCGAGAAACTTTTGAGTTCCCCCGAGAAACTTTTGAGTTCCCCCGAGAAACTTTTGAGTTCCCCCGAGAAACTTTTGAGTTCCCCCGAGAAACTTTTGAGTTCCCCCGAGAAACTTTGCGTTCCCTCGCGAAACTTTTGAGTTCCCCCGAGAAACTTTGCGTTCCCTCGCGAAACTTTTGCGTTCACTCGCAAAACTTTTGAGTTCCCCCGAGAAACTTTGCGTTCCCTCGCAAAGATATTATCGTTCCCTTGCTGTGAGCTCGGACAAACACTTCCTCTTTAATGTCCCGCTGGCTGGCAGTATGTTTCAGTCAGCTCCATACGTTAATAATGCACACAAATAATGCACGGCTCATAGAGTTTGAACTTGTTGGACTCAAATATAAAAGAAATGCAGTCAGTGCTTAACTCAAGCAGTTCAGTAAAGTCGGCAATAGTTTCACAGATTCGAGCTTCCCGGATTAATAACTCGTGAGCTAAACGTTGTTAAAACACAAATGCAGCTATTTCCAAAACATAGTAACCTAGACAACGAGCTACAACAACGCAATTTTCCTCAAATGTGCTTTATAATATATAAATTGGTCTCTATGAGCAGGCGGCGGAGAGAAGTCTGAAGGGACCGTCTGAAAAGTGCAAAACCCAAAACCCTTATGCTAATTTTATTTTATGAAAAATACTCAATAACTTCACTGTAACACACTGTACTGTCACCAAATTCAGTCCATACGTCACTGCTCTCCTGCTGGTTATAGGTACTACAACACTTAGTTTGGCAAGTAGCACATAAAGACCTTCTTTACACAAATGGATGTATGTACACAGCTTACATACAACAGCTTTTGCATGATAATTGCTTACTGAATTTGATGGCATTACAATTTATTTAATATTTTTACAGTACAACCAGCAGGAGAGCAGAGACGTATGACTGAATTTGGTGACAGGACAGTGTGTTACAGTGAAGTTATTGAGTATTTTTCATAATATAAAATTATCAAAAGGGTTTTGGGTTTTGCACTTTTCAGACGGTCCCTTCAGACGTGTATCTCCGCCGTCTGCTCATAGAGACCAATTTATATATTATGAAGCACATTTGAGGAAAATTGTGTTGTTGTAGCTCGTTGTCTAGGTTACTATGATTTGGAAATAGCTGCATTTGTGTTTTAACAACGTTTAGCTCACGAGTTATTAATCCGGGAAGCTCGAATCTGTGAAACTATTGCCAACTTTACTGAACTCCTTGAGTTAAGCACTGACTACATTTCTTTATATTTGAGTCCAACAAGTTCAAACTCTATGAGCCGTGCATTATTAACGTATGGAGCTGACTGAAACATACTGCCAGCCAGCGGGACATTAAAGAGGAAGTGTTTGTCCGAGCTCACAACAAGGGAACGATAATATCTTTGCGAGGGAATGCAAATATTGCGAGGGAACGCAAAAGAAAAAAAAAAAATTCCTCCCATCCCAATTTTTTTCCACCACCACGTCCGTTTAGGGGCTCCGTAAAATTTACACGTTCAGTATCTTTTGGTACAAAATATTATTGTGGTAAAATCGTCTGTACAGTAAATAACACTGAAGATAAATAAAAGTATTTGAAATAACACTGAAATGAAAGTCATTTATGATGAGTCTACATATATGCGGATTTTAACCTGCAGAGGGCGATGAAAACTCAGTCAAGCGATTTATTGTGCTGACACGAGCAAAGAGGACAAACCTGTCAGGTCTACCTGAAGTCCTGATTATTATTATTATTATTAATTTCACATGAAAGAGTCCTTATGCTGATCTTGTAAATTGCGAGACCCTAAACAGCTTCTCGTTGATCGAAGACTTTGTGTGCAATAGAAATAAAAATCTTTCTTTTCTTCTTCTTCTTTTTTTTTTTTTTAAAGAATATTTGGAAGGTTGTCACATTCAACCTATACAGCGATCAGTCGCTTCTCAGTGTATAATTTAATAAATCAGATCCACCTTCTCTGGATTTAAATAGCTCAACATTCCAAGTTGACTTGGATACAGAAGCACCGATTGGTTCGTGGCAAAAGCAGCCGGTAGCCAATGAGAGATCATCACCAAGGTGCTGTCCCACCAATGAGTGCACAAGGACACGGGCCACATTTTACAGCTATTGTCACTAGGGGGTTGTTTCCCTCCCTGCAGAGAGCAGTAAAACATTATGAATGATTTTCTTAACACAATCAATCCCACTGATTGTACAGCGCGTATGAATGAGCGTGATTGCTACATGTGCATGAATACACACTAATTTTGAAAAAATATCAGCAATCAAACAACAACAGGGGCTTCATCTAAAAGAACATTTCATACATTTTCAAAAGACACGTCTCCTTGGTATCCATTTACAATCTGGATGCCGTTCTAGAAAAAGGAATGGATTGGCAAAGGTTTGAACCTTCTTGAGTCTAGGCTGAAATGAAACTGTCCAGACAGCAACAACCTCTTTGTGTCATCACAGATTTGGTTACTTTGGGAGAGTGTTTAGAAGCCTTGAGACAAATTACAAAACCTTTTGGGGAACATTTTAAGTTATATATTACCTGAAAACACTGTTCAGTGTAAATCAAACACCTCAGTTGCATCGTTCTTACTGTCAGGAACAGTGTTGGAAACATCATGCTCAGAGGTTATTTTTAAAGTGTCAAAACTGAGGCATAACAGGAAGAAAATGGGGTGAGAAATTGTCAACGTACATGATATTTGAGCAAATATGAGCTTCCAAAAACCAAAGATAACTATGGCCTTTAATAAACTTGTTTGGCACTTTTGAAACCAAATAACCTAGAGCATACACTGCCCGGACAGACTAAAAAAAAAGAAAAAGAAAAAGGTCGCCGCTTAAGAGTCTATGAATGGATCATTATTGCAGTGATTAATATGTTTCTATCATGTTATATGTTTGGCAATCGTTTTTCTAATTCTAACAGATGGATTGTGTAACTTGCATGTAGGAAGACACATCATGGCCATATTCCAGGATGACAAAGCCAAGATTCATCAGGCTCAAATTGTGAAAGAATGGTTGGGTATTTCCATCAAGAGGTGCATCAATTTTTGGTCAAGATTTTTACTGACAATGCAAGAGGTGAGCACTCTGAAAAGTCTCCTCCAGCACATCCCAAAGACTTTCAATTAATTTAAAAGGTTAGTTCACCCAAAAATGAAAATTATGTAATTTATAACTCACCCTCATGCCGTTCCACACCCGTAAGACTTTCGTTAATCTTCAGAACGCAAATTAAGATATTTTTGTTGAAATTTGATGGCTCAGTGCATAGCCAGCAATGACATTTCCTCTCTCAAGATCCATTAATGCACTAAAAACATATTTAAATCAGATCATGTGTGTACAGTGGTTCAATATTAATATTATAAAGCGACGAGAATATTTTTGGAGCGCCAAAAAAAACAAAATAACGACTTATATAGTGATGGCCGATTTCAAAACACTGCTTTAGGAAGCTTCGGAGCATAATGAATCAGCGTATCGAATCAGCGGTTCGGAGCGCCAAAGTCTCATGATTTCAGCAGTTTGGCGGTTTGACACGTGATCCGAATCATGATTCGACACACTGACTCATTATGCTCCGAAGCTTCCTGAAGATACCAAAAATATTCTCGTCACTTTATAATATTAATATTGAACCACTGTACTCACATGAACTGATTTAAATGTTTTTAGTACATTAATGGATCTTGAGAGAGGAAATGTCATTGCTCCCTATGCAGGCCTCACTGAGCCATCGGATTTTAACAAAAATATCTTAATTTGCGTTCTGAAGATTAATGAAAGTCTTACGGGTGTGGAACGACATGAGGGTGAGTAATAAATTATGTTATTTTCATTTTTGGGTGAAGTAACCCTTAAGGTCTGGACTCAGAGGTGCCAATTCATGTGTGAAAATGATTCTTCATGCTCTCACAACCATTCTCTCATAATTTGAGCCTGATGAATCTTGACATTGTCATCCTGGAATATGGCCATGATGTGTTTTCCTACATGGTTGTTTAAGAAATGAAAAGCTACACACTCCAATTAATAACTGCTGCCAAACATAACATGCTAGAAACATAATCACTGCAATAATGATCCAATCATAGACGCTTAATTTGCCTATTTAAATCCAAACAGTGACATTTTTTTCCTTATTTTTAATGGGGGGGGAGGCAGTTTAGTTCTTTAAGTTAAGTGTTTTTAAATTAAGTGCGTTCATGATCCATAGAAAACTGTGCCAATGAAATCAAATAAATCAGAGAATGTTTGCCAACAAGAGCCTTGATCAGGATTACACTGAAACTGTGAATATACCGATTTAAAACTCAATGCTTTGGCCAGGAACTGTGATTTAAATAAATTCACTTGCAATAAGAAAAATTTCCAGATTAAATGGTTAAAAACCTCTAATTTTCAATATACGACTTTAACTTTTAGGGCACATGGCATGTTTTTTTTTTAAATATAATAGTTTAAAAGCACTTGTTTTTTTGTTTTGTTTTTCAATCTACTGATCAGTTTGACCAGACAGACGCACAAGCATTAAATCAGTTGCTTATTCCACAACATATTAAAATAAAGACTGGAGAAAGAAATATATTGTGTCATACAAGCTTTATTTACATGCACCTTGCCTTGCACTACCTTGTTTACATTATCCAAAATGGAAATACACAGGTAAAGTCAAGCAAACATTGAGTGGATGCTAACTAACGGCCAGCTGTGGTGTGAGGTGCTACACACGCAGATTTCCTATTCACAATTCGTGTTAAATCCTTCTTTTAAGGATTAAAATTCAAAATGAATGAAAATTGTTGTAGCTCTTTTGTGAAGTATGATGATCCTACCCAAAGGAAATGAAAACCCAGAATTAAAAGCATTTCTATTTTGAGGATGCCATTTATGATGCTGAAATGGATTACACAATGTGAAACTAAGTAAACAAAGGTAAACACAGCACAATCGACTTTTTATAGTCATCTTAAATTCTGTGACTCCAGCTGATTATAAAAAGCAGATCAGTGCTTTTAAGAGGCTTATGAAAATTCTGGGTGTGAAACTGACCTTAACAAAAGGTACATTCGACTGTGATGTTAAAACATTAGGTTACAACTATTGAAACGCCTGCAAGTTGTCCCTGAATGGCACTATTTTATCAGACTGAATAGTTGCATTATTTTTCATCAGCCTCATTTGGTTGTCTGGCATATGCAAGATCAACAGTGAAATACAGTACAGCGTAGGTGCTTTCTTACATAACTTATCCATATACTACAATGTGGCTGTCTTTCATTTTAAAACTATTAGGATGCTTAAAACACACTGCCATCACACCTGATGCGCACGTTCTACTAGCACCAGCCATTGTGTCGAAATGTACACATAAATGCTAAGAAAGTAACATGCCAGCCATATGTACTGACCCAACACAATTTCACTTAGCACCAAATGCTCTTAGCTTAATTTTTTCCTGCTACAAATACACAAACATCTAGTGGTCCTTAATCAGCGTTCCAAAATGTATAGTTGTTAATATAGCTTGATGAATCCAATATGTATGCGTAAACACGCACACATACACACATATTCAGTGTACAGCACATACACTATGGGCCTCATTTATGAAACGCAAGTACAACAGAAATCTATGATTTACGCAGAAATTTGTAAACCCATTCTTACATAAATGGTTGCATGCATGTATACAGTGTACAGTATATGCACACAATACAAATTTGTTCAAATTGTTCAACTGATAATGATAACAAATCATTTATACAGCAATTACTTCATTAACGAGGCCCTATGTGTGTGTGTGTGTCTGTATACACATTCAAAAATACAAATATAATCGCTCATAATCTATTCTAAAATAGTTGACATAGGAAGTGAAAGCAGTTCACGGGTGATTGAGATGCTCATGTTCAAGAACTCGGAGCAGGATAAATGCACAGGTTTTGTTAGGAAATCCATGGGAAACACTGACAAACTAGTTTCATACAGCAGAACACTAAATACATAGCTTATATCATATCATAGTTCACTTTTGCCGTAAAAGGAGTCAAGGATACATTATGATCACTGGTTTCACAAAAACACAATCTCTTCCCCTTTTCAGCTTTTACAAAAAATAATCTGAGAAACAGAGATTTTCCATGGCCATTTTTCTGACAACAGAAACATTCTCAATAGTTCGTATTGTAAACAGGCCATTGTTGCAATTGTCCTGTAGAGGACAAGTTTGGCAAGAGGCAAGTGTTTGTTGCAATGTGAGGACTAGAAATCTTTTAATCTTGATTACGGTTACAACAAATTACAACAAACAAAGGGCACCTAAAGACTAGAGTTGACTTGATTTCAGTTAGGATAATGTATCGCAACGACAAAGAAAATGCAAGGGTTTGCCAAAGTGACAAGATGAAAAGTTGAGAATATTTTAACTTTTCACTGCAATGCCAGTCACAGGTACTAGAGAATTCAAGATTCTCGCTTGGTTGTCAAACTGACCCGACTCTTTCCACTCTCCAAAATGAATTTGTAAGAGCTTCCTCTAATGTGCAGGCACCCTTGTACACAGTGGTGGGTTTTAGGGATTTCGTATTCTAGACATACTAAGGGAAGTACTGTTATTCAAGCCTTCATATATAGACAACCTTTTATTTACGATACTCCACTTACCATATTCTAGCAGCTGAGTTAATTACCTTGCCACTGGCGAATAGATTAACTTGCAAGCACTTCAAGGATAAATTTGTCGAAACACTTTACACCGTCCATTAAACCAGCCTCAATCATGACAATACAAAAACGTACAGCCACAAAACTACAACACCGACTGGGTAAATCATTGACGTTAACTCAAACTCATTCCAATGGATGTCAAATAGCTTTTCTACAGCATAATGTACAGTTGCTTTACAGTGGACAGTTTGGCTCAAATGCGGTGTTCTGCCCATCCCTACATTCCTGGGCCTGGCCGGATCAACCTGGTACCCAGCTTTGGGAGGAGGTTCGTTTGGTTCTGGAGAAGCTCTCTGAAGTCAGATTAGCATTCTGAGAGGAGATAAGATGGGAATCGAAGCTGAACTCCAGGCCATCGGCATCCATCAGATCGTTGCGAGTGATGGTGTCCATGTCGCAATCGAAACTCCCACTTAATACCTCCAGATCTAATTCAGATGGGAATCGCTCCTGAGACACCAATTGAACGGAGGAAACGCTGCCGTTGAGACCTGCCAACAACGAATCAGAGGAGCTGAGCTGCATAGATGTGCTTCTGAAGGGAGACTGTTGGAGATGTTGCTTCATCAAGCTTTGGTAGTCTGACTCGCTGCAGTTCATCCGCCATCCAGATGGCGACACCTTCTTGAGCCCTGCTTGTCCTCCAGGCCCAGCCTGGTTGGACATCATGGGATCACTACGCAGCAACAGCGCACTGCGACGGGCATTCTGGGAGGAAAGGGAGGCACTGGCTTGTGACATAAGAGGGTCAGATTGGGTAAGAAGGACATCGCTGCGACTGTTGGACTCAGAGCTGAGCAAGTCCTGCAGACTCTGCTCGCTAAAGAGGGAACCGCAGGAGAACGTAGCCTGCTTGTTTTCCTGGATAGTTTGCATTGGAGACTGCCTCAGGCCAGTGACGGACGGAGGGCTGAACATGGAGTTAGTGCCATAGCTGCCAGAGGGAATTGCCAGACTGCTCCCAGAGCAGCTGAAGGTAAACACAGGGCTTCCCTGTAGGTTGGCCCCACTCTCATCTTGACCCGGAGACTGGGAAGCCGTCAAGCTGATGTTGTCTAGAAGGTCGTCCATTAGGTTATCAGAGAGGCCGTCGTTGAGGTTCATGGTTCCTGCAAGGTCAGCTAGACGGGGCAGTTCGGTCAGCCCGGTGGACGGAGACATACTACTAGGGCTGGAGTACAGCATGGGCGACAGGGGAGAGTCGTCATCCGGAACTTCGTCCATCTCAAGGTTGGCCAGGATTGGGGAAAGGCGTCCGCTTAGGGTGCTGGCGTTGGAATTAGTGCGAGAACGGAAATCCGTCCAAGCGTCGAGCTCATCGCTACTGCGGGAGGTCGGGCTACCGGTCCATTTGGAAAGGCTGGAGGAACTCTCTGAGCTTCCGTCCTGAGTAGCCTGAAGAGCTGCCTTTTTCTTTGCGGCACGGCCACGGGCACTCTTGATGAGCTTATTACTGTTGTCCATGGAAACTGCACGTCTCCGCGGTGCTTTCCCCCCTTTTCCGCCATCTGGGTTGACGATCCACCACGAACTCTTTCCTGTTCCTTCATTTTGCACCCGGACAAAGCGACTGTGGAGTGACAGGTTATGTCGTATTGAGTTCTGTGAAAAGAGAAAAGAACAGAGCGAGTCGTGCATCATTAGACATGCTTGAAACATTCATATGCAGCTTGTTTTAGATCCCTCAGCTTTATTCATTAAGCATCTGGCCATTAAAAAGCAGAATAATGGGCTAATGTTCAAATAATCTTGGAATCAATAGAGCACAATGCTGAGTGAGGAACAATGGCACTTTGACTTGATTGCTTTACCCAGAAACTGAAAAGTCATGTGACCCCTCTGACCAAGAGTCAATTGCTGCTCCCAATTCACATACTATCCATCCTAAATTGTATATGAAATTAGAATTAGTGTGTCCCAAATGGTAGTATGTTAAAATGAATACTCCAAAGATACCCGGATGGTCTACTTTTTCCGGTTAGAGTCCGAATTGCAGATCCGTGCACACTCTAACAGCTAATATTGCCCACAACCCATTGCACGTTGGACGAGGATTCGATAAGAACTACAAACATGGCAGATGTGCAAGTCCAACGGATAAGTAGAGAAGTTTAGATAAAGGGGCTTGAGTGATTAATAATCATTACCCAACTGATGAAAAGATATTTATTCAATGTTATCCCCAATATATTTAATCTGCAACAGCACTGTGAACTTTTGTAAAGATACATTTGGTCAATTACTTTTAAATGCATCATTATGCAAATTGCAAAAACATGAGGGCCCGGTTTCACAGACAGGGCTTAGACTAAACCAGGATTAGGCCTTAGTTCAATTAAGACATTTAAGTAGCTTTTATAAATGTGCTTTAAAGAAAAAAGAAAAAAAAACATTACTGGTGTTAATCTTGAGACATAACTATGGCACTGACATATTTTAAGATATGTCAGAGCAAGTTTCTTTCAGTCAAACATGCATTTTAGTCTGGGACTAGCTTAAGCCTTGTCTATGAAACCGGCCAGAGGAGTTCTCCGCATGACAGACCCACAACTGGCAGATCAACGCGCTACTATATTTCTCTCCGAAATGGAAGGAAGTGTGAGTGTGGAGAATTTTGATTGATTGACAAGATGATTGACAGGGCAGTTTAAACGGTAACAGGATGCACATAACTAAAGAGTGTCTGTTAAAGACAAAATTATAACGGAGTTATATTGCCCCAAAGATTGCCTACTCTTCTGATATACACATTAAAAGTATGTACTTTTCTTCATAAAAAAAACAGTACTTATTTTTAGGGCATAGCACAAGTAGGCGAATTGGAATGCAGCACATGTGTTTTGGTATATAAAAAAAAAAAAGCATAACTCAAATTACTTTCAATGACTTTACACAAGTTAATAAGTAAACAAATAAAACCAATTCAATCAGTCAGTCAAAATCAATCAATCCTGATTTCCATGTAAATGCTGTTGTGTATATCGAGTAGAGATGTTCCGATACCCCTTTTCCATTCCCGATACCGATTCCGATACCTGAGCTCAGGGTATCGGCCGATACCGAGTACCGATCCGATACCTGGGTGTGTAT
The DNA here is from genome assembly GCA_003731715.1 of Anabarilius grahami. Taxonomy (NCBI): domain Eukaryota; kingdom Metazoa; phylum Chordata; class Actinopteri; order Cypriniformes; family Xenocyprididae; genus Anabarilius; species Anabarilius grahami. The sequence goes on from RJVU01049301.1 coordinate 2,600,430, forward strand.
CTGTATATATATATACTACTAGCCCTGTATGAATTGATAGAATTATTTATGGTGTGCTTCAGACTTATCCCTTAATAAAACAAGAACAAATACATACAGTGAACTAGAGTATTTTTATTATCTGACATTTGTCAGTTATATTATTTATTTATTTTAAGTGAAAAAGAACTTCAAATGCAGCCACAAATCTAACATTGTAAACTGAAAAAGGTATATTAGTTTTACAATATAACTATAAAAACAGTACAACAAATAAATCTAGGAATATAATTATATAAGAAAATAATCTCTTTAAAACTTGAAGTCCAGAAACAATTTTGTTAAATAAAAATCTCACGTTTTCGACGACTGACAGCAGCTCGTCATCCAGAACAATAAACCCGACAATTTTGTCGGTTATCTTTATTTGTCTTTTGAAAACTTTTCTCTTTGTTTGAATGAAGCTGGCACGCCTCATCCTTCTCCGTCTTAAGCGCGTCAAACGCCCGAATCGCGCCGCAGGAAGTCAATTCGCGTCTTTGCATTGACTTAACATGTAAATCACTCGCGCTTATCGCTTCATTCGCGTCTGGTGTGAACGCAGCATTAGCCTTTCTGTAACCATCGTGTTGCGCGGGGTGACGCGTCTTCAAATGCTTTATTAAGTTATTTGTGTTAAAGTTGCCAATACTTGTGCCACCCCTCGAAATTGCAGCATTGCATATGAGACATGTCGCCGTTTTACTGGTCTGAAATACTGCCAAACAGCAGACATACTGCTAGGCGTTTTCACTTCTCCGCTGCTCAAACAGTGGTTGCTTGTGGCAACACAGCACAACTTCCTGTGTTTGCATTCTGAGCCACGAAGAAGAATTGATTTCCGAGTTAAGCAAAGATAGCGGGCACAACTAGGTATTGTTTAAGAAAATGGTATCGGATCGGTACGTGAGTTTAATTACTCGCCGATACCGATGCCAGAATTTTTTGTGGTATCGGTGGTATTTCCGATACTAGTATCGGAATCGGAACAACCCTAATATCGAGTCTGTTGAATTAGCAACTAGGCATTTGTGGTTCCCATAGGGGTTTGTAACCAAATATTCTGTGCTGAAATGCAATTAAATTCTAAAATTGACTAATTCTCACTTTAACAAATAAACACTAGTCCAAAAGAAAATATAGAAATAGAAAAAAGGGCTGTGCCCATTTGAATTTCACACACACTGTTCAAATTGGTCTGGGCTCTGTGGTCAAGACCATTCTGCAAGTAAATCAACGCACTCTGCACCATCCATTGGGCTTTCCAGATAATTGGTCTGCGCTGTGCAGTTCAACTGGGTAACTTTGAGTGGTCGGCTTTTGGCATTTCACATATGCAACAGAAAACAGGCAATTTTGTAGGTACTCCAGTGCAATCACTAACAAAATTTAGTTACATTTTTAAACAAAGTTTAAGAGTGCAGTGCAGTGAAGCTGCATTAATGTGGACTGCAGCACAGAAGGTACAGCAATCCATAATGCAGCATCAGGAGATGTGATAAAATTCACAAGCGAGACATGGTTTGCCTTTTTTCTGTATCATCAAGCAGTCTGAAAAATGGTGTGAATTTACCACTGCTGTGCCTGCTGCGATACATCTTGAAGAAAGCTGGACTCTACTCAACATTGTCCTGTGAACATCACTTTACTGACCTTTGAACTTCTCAAAGAGTGAATGGGCAGATCCACATCCATTAATGCCTTTGCTTCAAGCCTATTACTGGATTTAAACCAAGACTTTTTCCTATTCTGAGAAGAACATGTATCCCAAACACATTCGTTAGGTATGTAAGCAGTTCTCCTATTTTGCATTGTTAAGCTGGCTAACTGAATTGATTGGATTGAGAATCTAATCTAAGACATGCATCAGATTGCTTGTTGACAATCATAGCTACATTGATTACAAAACAGATCATTACAAACTAGGCTTACAATGAGAGCAGTATCTTCAATGAGGAACTGAATCAGTGATCAAACCAGTCTGAACGTTTATTTTATCCATGTTTGCTTTTCCTGCAATTACAACAACAATTGCAATCAAAAAGCATATTTCACATACACATAATCTATGTTTATAATATTGCTGAAAATTCTAGTCTAAGACTAGAAATCAAGATAAAGTAGTGATGTTTTGACCTGCTTTGACTATAAGGATGGATGAAAAGCATCTCCTAAAATGGCAAATTCAGCTACAGCTCTTCTCAATTATCTTAAAGTTAAGCAACTTGAACAAGTGCACAAGTGCATCAAAGATGGCTCACTCCCATTGGGCACTAAATCTGTAAGTTTAGCATTAAGAGGCTTGATCATTAGCCTGTGGGCCACCAGAACCCCCTATTTGCTGCACCTTTATGCAGCCAAAGGGTAAATCACACAAAGATATACAATTATATAATGTATCATACAATTCATCATGAATCACCAAAAAGAAAACATTTATTGAACAAAACTATTTTTAGAACTTTTTTTTTTTTTTTTTTGCATTTTGATAATTACAACTTTTTATCCTAATTACTGCATTGTGGGGGTAAAATAAATCTCATTCTCAAATATAAAATATACTACTTTTTCCACATTACAATGAAAAATTAGGTTAATATTATTATATAATGTGGGTTCAGCATTACGGTAACATGAATTCGAGGGGGAAAACATTCTTAGCTGAGATTTACCAGCTTATAAAATGTTCATATTAGTAACCCACTGCATTAAATAGAGTGTAAGAGTATGTGAACTTAGCAATGAAAATCATCTTAAAAATTCGGTGGTGTTGCTTTCTATTGAATTAAATCCACACAAGACCATGAAGAATAACTATAATAGATGAAAACAGGGGCTGAAATCATCTGAAAGCCATGATGCAGTCCCTTTTGAGCAAAGCACCACTCAGAACAGCACTGGAGCGCTGCCAGTTTACACACAATGCTGTATCTCAGAGTCAAACACCAAAGCTCTTCACACGTTGCTACACACTGACCTACATAGTTTCCAGTCAGCTGATTGCTTCTTATGCTGTACCCAAGAGCCAATAGGAAGTGGAGGTGGGGACGAAGCAGCCAATAGCAACCCTGACACTGACGATATGCCCATGGTTTCTGTTTTTTTTTCCATTCAGTGGCAGGCAGATGCAAACACTCTGCAGGATGGCTTTATCTGCACTGAACACGGTTGACTGTTCCTACAGTCTGGTAGTAAGAATGGACCTTTTTTTTTTTTTTTTTAAAGAATAACCAAAATGTATGTTTTCTCAAATAGAAAGGATTTAAACATTCAGTTTGGCTAACTTGCATGTTACTATGGACTGCTATCAGAATGACTGTTTTTTTTAGTGAAGCCAATTTTCAAATAAAAACAGAGACACAAAAACTAATTCAAATAATTATGCATATTATATGCAAATCATATTAAAAAAATAATCAAGCGTTTACAATCCACTGGGCATTGCTTGTTTGTGAAGGTGCCGAATCATCTTTTTAAATGTAATATCTGCACAACAGCAGCTCACCAGCCTCACATCTGCAGGATTGCACAGGGATTTCCTGAGGTTTTTCTCTAATTCAAATCCAGCTATACCAAGAGCATTCATTAGACTTGATTCCATGTTGGATAAATTGTTTTTCCAGGCCAAGCTAATCCCTGGAATCAAAGCAAATGCCAGTGCTCAAAAAAGAAAAAAAGAGTGTACAATTAATTCATGAAAGTGCGATCATATTGATGACACAAAAAACGATAATTGGAAATATTATAGACTATAACTGGCTATAACTACAATTCTTCTTATCAAGCTTCAATACTTTGAAATGATGAGGCAAGGGCCATTCAAAAGGTCCTCTTTATCAGTGGCACCTTTCCCAATTTATCTGCCGTTACGCCCTTTGGCATGACTAGCAGAATGCACTTAATCAGCAAAACACACATGACATAACTAGTAGTCCACATTTCCAGCATCTGTGCCATTTCACCACCCTGTAAAAACAGAAGCCTAAAAAAAAAAAAAAAAATCATAAAGCACTATATCACCCAAAAAAAAAACTACCAGCAACAAATTGATATACATTTATAGAACATAAACACTCCTGATAAGCAAGTCAAGGTTAAAATCCAGCCCGTCTCGTTGACCTGACGTACCTTCCATCCTGCGGAGCTGTTGCTGTCACCTTTGTCCTTGAAGTATGGCACATTCCGGACCATCCAATCATAAATCTGGGCCAATGTCAGCCTTTTCTCTGGCGTGCTCTCGATGGCTTGAGTGATGAGGTCTGCGTAGGAATAGTTTCCCCAGGCGTTCCTGCGGGCAGAGGATTTTCTGGGCTGCTGAGGAATCAGACCATTGATGCTGGAGTCGCTGCAGGCAGCGGGCAGAGCATGTTGCGAAGAAACAGGAGAGCCATAGGTGTCTATACCACTGACGGCAGCATTGGTTTCTATGGCAGGAGCAGCAGCACTCTCATTTCCTTCTGTGACACTGACAGGCTTTGATGCGCCTGTAATGTCACTAGATGCACAAGCATCATCAGTGCCATTTTCATCCACCTCTTCCTCGGGAATGATTCCCACATCTGCTGGTTCTGCTTTTCCAGCATTGGACTCCGGTCTGGGCAGAGGCCAGGTGCAAGACCTGGGCCTTTTTTGGGGCTCGAAATCAGGGTCTATGTCGACGTCCACAGCCAAGGGCTTATCTATCTCATCTGCCATATTTCCTCGACTCCTTCAAATGAATGATATATGGACGGCTTTTCTGAACACAACAGCAGCAGTGCCCTCGTGCATGCCATTAATGGATCACTTCTAGAGTCCACATTTCAATCCGGGACACTTCGAGAACCGAAATGATGTTATGAGAGGTTTAGAAATATTTACAAATGCGTTCGAGTGCATTATGTACACTTACAGCGTATAGACGGATGATCTCACTCGATTTGGTTAGTTTTAAGAGTCCGTAATAAACCAACGAAAATGCTCCAAACAAAGCTCGTTTAATGAAGCTTCCGTGGTTCAAAAGCATAAAGACTGTAACAGAGCGGACGGTCGAATTCGTTACATTGTTGCATGACGTCGCGCTGCGAACGTGTTACATTGTAACATTACATCATAATTCAGAAGGCAGCTGCCCTTTTATTAAATATTTGATTTAAAGCGATTAGGAAAGGCTGTACGTTCGCTAAAGTGTCCTCAAATGATCAAGCCATACCTCCACATCCGTCCCTCTCCAAATCAACACGAATGAGTCCTAACAGACGCACAGTTTTTCCCAGTAAACCTCCATGATCCCTGTTCCATGTCGGAGCAGGACATTGCGTCCCGCAACCCGGGCGATCCAGCACTGCCAAAGCCCCTAATGCGCTGCTGCTCCGCTGCAAACTAAAGAAAAGAACAGTAACACACAGATCATCCGCCCCCTGGAAACAGTCAGAGGAACTGCTTCTTAAAGGGCCGGAGAGCAGAGCAGAGCTGAGCTCACAATCCACTGCCACGCGCGTCATCTGCACACTACACAGATATGCCATCACAAGAGCTCTTATTTTATACACTCTCTCTAATAAATGGCTCCTAAGAGCCTTGCAATAGAATGGAACAGCATTTTTACACTCTCTGAAGAAAATGCGGCTGATATTTTTGTACCAAGATACAAAATGCACTGTACATTTAAAATTAAACCTGTTTTATGGCCATTAAGAGTATTTATAATTCATTTCATGGCAACTGGTATCTGCTGCAATATGCTTATTTTAATTAAACATACACATTATATATTAAAAAGATATTAGAATTGTATTAATTATATTCAGCAAAAGTGTATAACAGGGGCTTAAAGGTGCTACAGAGGATGTTTTGTTTTAAACATTTTTGCAATATTACTTGAAACTGTCTTTACTAACTGATAAAAGACTATATATTAGGTGCAATGAAAGGAATATTATTAATATACATCATCTGTGCACGAGGTAGGGCCTTAAAAACATCAGCCAATCGTTTACGCGATCATCGCGTAAACGATTGGCCCTCTGGCTTGTCAATCACTGCCATGACGTTGCTTGTGAGAGACGGGCGCGGCTGCGCGCTCCAGTAACTTTCCACACTCCACAGGCGCCGCATGCAATGTTTTTGTCAGGAGACAGGAGTAACAACTGCTGATTATGAGTTACCTGCGGTGAGTCCGACATAATGAATCAACTAACACGACACAGCGAATGCCGGTGGTAAACAAACACTCGTGTTCCAATACTCCTGCACGAGTTTTGGGAGGTGTTCCCTCGAAATGAGCTGTGAAGCAGGGGGGTTGTTCTTACGCATGATCTCATTTCAAAAACTCACCCTGCGTCTCAATCAGCTCCCTAGGTCGTGAATCAGTATATAATGAAAGTGAATGTGGCTGATACCCTGATAAGTGCCCTGACTACTGAACTAGGGAGCTGATTGAGACACACGGTCAGTAACAGTCTTTGGTTTCTCGGTCGACGAAAAGATCCTCTGTATCACCTTTAAAGATCCCAAAATATTGACTCCCGTGTGGCAACCCGCTCCATGTCCAATAAAATGGCTTTTATCAGGCTCTGACTGGAGTCTAGCTATCTCACGGAAGTTTACATGATTTAAAATCATATTTCCTTAGGGGTATTTGTTTTGTAAATTAGGGGAAAATTACTTCAAATTTAAAGATCTTTGGATTAAAATATCCAAAAATATCCAAAAACCACTAGAACAGTGTTATATATTTTGTTGACTTGTGTACTTACATTATCCCAAATGTTTCCAAGAATGTTTAAATCCAGAGAAATTTTAACCAGGACACGGACCTGTGCGTCGTCTATCAATGACATCATACCCGCGTTACCCTCGATTTCCAGTTTTATTTTGTAGAAACCATGGAAACACCAAAGACGCTTTATATTATGCATTTTATTAGACAGGTGAGTAACTGTTTGGATACATTTATCAACAGAAAACTAATCATGCTATACAACTTAACACAGTAAGTCTTACTGTTTAAATCTTGTTTTCTTGATTTACCGCGAGTACCATGTTTTACCATGACTAATATCGATCTAGCTTACTGCAGTGTGCAACAAGTGTCTCATAGCAGCCGCCGAGCGAACGCAGAGTAGCATTATAACAACTTTCAACACACAAATGTATCTAAAATGATAAACAGTGCTGCTTTACCCGACATATGCTTGACTATTAGAAGCGAAAGCGGTCTAATAAAAGCTCCACTGCTCGCGAGGCGTGTCGCGCTCGTCTCTCATTAGCAATCGCTCCAGCGGCCTTGTTTCCTTTCAACCACACCCTGCTTCATACAGCAATATAAATAAATCTTTAATACATTAGCTTATCCATTAATATGATTTCTGCCCGAATCCCAATGGATTCTTTTCCACCGGATGTTGACGTGAAGACGACGCCTCCCATGATTCCACGAAATCAAGGCATCATCAAGCTACTCCTTTGTTTTGAATAAGAGACCTCTAGCAGCAAAAATTACATATTGTGCCTTTAAGAGAGAATCTTTTAAAATAATAGGAACAGAAATATGACATTGTCGTGCATTACAGTAATGAGAAGAATTGTTTCCAAGGCATTGCTATGCAGTTGTTTCTCTTAGTGATCACAAAAGTAATAGCACACTTCAAGCCACACAATCTGAGGTATCATTCATGCACATTGCACAATATGTGCTACAGGCAAGATAAACCGCAAAATGTAATTCTTAGGATTAGGGATTTGAACAAACCCCAAATTATAAGCATGAGCTAGATTTAATAAGTACCACCAATGAATGAATGAATGAATCTCTTAGGTCCGCAGAGCAAAGGTCCAAGTTACCATGTCTCCTTCTGTAGACCTAAATATACATGATGATTGACATTCTCATATTATGGACACAAACAATAATAATGAATTAACCACATACACATACCTGCAGACATCCTAGATCTGAAAAAGGAGCACTAGAGAAATCTTCAGAACAATCAGACATCAATAAAAGTTAAAATAATTTTAATGCAAACATTAATCTTAAATAGGTTGCATATCAGCAATCTGACAACTATAGGTTGTCAATAACACATTTTACAAACCAGAAAGGCAGTCTGATTTCAAACATATCTTTGGCAGATCCAGTATCTTAATAACAAAACTGCCAATCTTTCAAGACCAAACCTCAGAAAAGAGGCCAGTGTCACGTTCATATTTGCATGTGCGTTTATAAAGTGCAGCATTATACCATACAGTCCTGATTAAAATACAATCCTCACCAAATCAAAATGGAGTTGATCCCAAGACCTCACGAGAGGCTGAATCTTATGATAGTCGAGATGGCTGCGGCATATGGAGTTAGTAATGATAAAAGCTACTTAGAGCTCCGATCTCCTGCAACCCAGTACTCCTCCGTTTGCATCTCAGTAAGGCGAGATACTGTCCTCTGGAAGGCGAACACCTCCTCCTCCCCTGTGAAGATGGCCAGCGAGCTGCCTGCATCCTGACACATTAAAAGAGCTAATCAAATCACTGCTGCCCAGCCGATGTGAAGAGATCATCAACAATTTTTTATTTCTAAAGTGTAGTCTATTTTTTAAGACCATTCAGAGGTTCATGCAGTGACATTATTTTTATGACAATTAAGCACACAGCATCTACCATAACGCATCTAAACATTCTCAGTAGTGATTCTCATTACTGCAATATGCTTAGATCAGCAAAAATTACATGCAGTAACATGTAGCACATATGTTTGCACAAATGATTCTTTGGATTACATTAATGAAAAAAAATTGTAGCTTTGAGGGGGGTGGGGGGTAATAAATAGCACCGAAAATAGGCTTTATTTTATTTGAGCAAAATATAACTTGTAATTTTATCATATTTATAGTTTGTGGGATGGAATTTGGTCAAAACACGTTTTAAAGTTTGGGGTCAGAAAGATTCTTTTAAATAAATTAACACTTTTTTTCAGCAAGGATGCATTTAATAAAAAGTTACAGTAAAGACATTTATAATGTCACAAAATATTTCTATTTCAAACAAATGCTGTTTTGAAACTTTTGAACTTTCTATTCATCAAAGAATCCTGAAAATAATGTATTATGGGGTCTATAAAAATATTTAGCAGCACAGCTATTTACAACAATGATAATAATATTATTATGTTTCTTGAGCAGCAAATCAGCATATTAGAATGATATATATTATATATAAAAATCCTAAGCCCCAACTTTTGAATGGTAGTGGAAACACATGCAGTGCTCAGCATAAATGAGTACACCCCCTTTGAAAAGTAACATTTTAAACAATATCTTAATGAACAAAAAACAATTTCCAAAATGTTGACAAGACTAAGTTTAATATAACATCTGTTTAACTTATAACATGAACTTAGATTACACATTTTTCAGTTTTACTCTAATTAGGGTGATGCAAAAATGAGTACGCCGCACAACAAAAACTACTACATCTAGTACTTTGTATGGCCTCCATGATTTTTAATGACCAAATCTTCTAGGCATGGAATGAACAAGTTAGTGACATTTTGCAACATCTATCTTTTTCCATTCTTCAAGAATGACCTCTTTTAGAGACTGGATGCTGGATGGAGAGTGATGCTCAACTTGTCTCTTAGGTGTTTGATTGGGTTCAGATCAGGAGCCATTGAATCACTTTCACCCTGTTCTTCTTCAGAAATCCAACAGTGGCCTTAGATGTGTGTTTAGGATTATTGTCATGTTGGAAAAGTGTACGACGACCAAGGGCACGGAGTGATGGTAGCATCTTCTCTTTCAGTATAGAGCAGTGCATCTGTGAATTCATGATGCCATCAATGACACCAGCAGCACTCATGCAGCCCCACATAAGGACACTGCCACCACCATGTTTCACTGTAGGCACCATGCATTTTCCTTTGTATTCCTCACCTTTTCGACACCATACAGTTTTCAAGCCATCAGTTCCAAAAACATTTATCTTGGTCTCATCACTCCAGAGTATAGAGTCCCAGTAGTCTTCATCTTTGTCAGCATGGGCCCTGGCAAACTCTAGGAGAGCTTTTTTGTGCCTGGGCTTTAGGAGAGGCTTCCTTCATGGACGGCACCCATGCATGCCATTCCTCTGCAGTGTGCGCCATATTGTGTCACGGGAAATAGTCACCCCAGTTTGGCTTTCTACTTCTTTAGATAACTGCAAAGAACTTGCATGCCGATTTTCTTCAACCCTTCTCATCAGAAGACGCTCCTGTCGAGGTGTTAACTTCCGTGGACGACCTGGACGTCTCTGTGAGATGGCTGCAGTTCCATCTTTTTTAAATGTTTGTACCACTTTTGCTACAGTATTCTGACTGATAAGTAAAGCTTTGCTGATCTTCTTGTAGCCTTCATCTTTCTGGTGTAAAGAAATTATTTTTACTTTTACTTGTGACATTTCTCTTCCATGTGGTGCCATTGCTGACAGCATGAAATGGGAAGGGGTTTTAACACCCTTTTATAGTCAACTAACTGCTGGACACCTGTGTAATGAATAATTAGACTCACCTGTGGTTGAATTCTTGTTAAATTAGACATTTGTAGTCTAAAATTTAGCTTTGCACCAGAGACTTTCAGTGGGGTGCACTCATTTTTGCATCACCCTAATTTGAGTAAAACTGAAAATTTTGTTCTCCAAGTTATATTATTAACCTTACTTTCTTGTTATAAGTTAAACAGATATATAAAACTTAGTCTTGTCAACATTTAGGAAATTGTTTTTGTGTTCATTGAGATATCGTTTAAAATGTTACTTTTCAAAGGGGGTGTACTCAATTTACGTTGAGCACTGTATATAAGTGATAGACGGATAAAATTTCAGGGGCTTATCTCAGATTTATAATTCAGCTAGCAAAAAAATAAATAAAAATCAGATAAAACTTTACAATAAAAGGTACATTAATTAACTACTTTAGTTCACATGAATTAAGAGTGAACTATACTTTGAAAGCATTTTTAATCTTAATGTTAATGTCAACATTTACTAATACATTATTAAAATCAAATGTTGTATTTGTTAACATTAGTTAATGCAAACGTGAACAAACAACTGTATTTTTATTACCTAACATTAACAAAGATTAATAAATACTGTAACAAACATATTGCTCATTGTTAGTTCATGTTAATGTGGTTATACATTAATGTTAACAAATGAGACCTTATTATAAAGTGTTACCAAAAATCATTTTCTTTTTCCATTCTCAAAGAATTTAAATAGGAAATCATTTGTAAATTACCCTTGAAATGCCCAGATCATCCAATAAAACATGAGTGTCATGATGGTCATGATCATCGTGATGTTCCTGAACAAACAGCTCTTCTAATGGAGCGTCTGCCTGCAGCACCACACGAACCTGAGGAGATTTTCCACCAAACTGTCAGAGGTTCCTTTAAGACCTTCCAACAAAAATCTCAAGCGTCTCATGACTTACCTTGTGCTCATATAGTGCGTCAATGAGAGTTATGAAGCGTCTGGCCTGTGTCTTCTTGTTCAAAGTCAGCATAGGAATGTTTCGGATGAAAACTGTGTCAAACACAGCAGACATCTCCAGGTAGTCGCTGGCTCCTATAGGCTAAGCGTAAAAACACCATAATTCTCACTGATTCTAGTTCATTTTAATGACGGAATGCGAGTTGGCATGGAAAACACAAGCTTACCCGGTCACACAGCTCCTCAAAGGTGCAATCTGCTATGGTCCCACATGCTTTGTAAAGTGTCAGTATCCTGCCATGTACCTTTAGAGATCTGGGTCGGGTAACTGTGATAAAGAAAATGAACCTGAATCAAATCTGCATAACAAAAAAGTTATATGGCTGGTTAAAAAAATAAAGGGCCAGTAATACTTAATTCAGTTACTTTGTAACACACATATAATGGCAACTCACATTTACATCTGTAGCACTATGACATCTAATGGTCTGTCATTAGAAATTCTTTTGTTGGGGTGTTTTTACTGATACACCATCAGCTAATTAAACAAGGCTGTTTTGTGTTCTTCAGAGAACACATCAGCAACCAACTTACTGTCATTCTGTTTGAAGGCCATCTCATCAAACAGCTTATCGAGTGTTGCATTAACATCGGGTTCACTGGAACTAAATTAAAATAAATATTTAATAAATAATTAATCACTTCATAATACAATCTTTTTATTCAAAGCATTAACACTCACTGTTCACGCTGAAGCATGTCATGTTTTGGATGTTAAATACTTTTTCCTATTCCATCTTAATATGAAGAGACAACTATAAGGAAGCAAATTATATGACGATATTCGAAAAGGGGTGCTTCCTGACTGGGTCTCACATAATTATGCAAGTTTGGATCCTTTGAAGACAATCATTATTTTTGCAACCCTGTTCTGTAATGCTAGTGGTGCAGAAATTACACTTCATTACACAGCTTTAAATACTTGAGAAATTAATTTAAAGATGCATGTCTGTGATTAAAGAACGACTCAACTTGCATTACTCTTACTGAAATGAATTAAAGTGCATCACTAAACTAATGCAGTAACATCTCAACATAATGAATTTACTCACAGGTAGAAGAGTTTTCCGGCTGCAGGGCGATTTCTTCTCCGATAATCTATTCCAGAATCCAGACGTAGTGTTTGGCAATACTCCTGTTTAAAAGACATTTGACCACTGAATTACATGCAGTACTTCCATCCGAAAATAACAAAATTAACAGGCATTAAAAGGGAGCTATAATGCCCCTTTCACAAGATGTAAAATAAGTCTCTGGTGTCCCCAGAATGTGTCTGAAGTTTCAGCTCAAAATACCCCACAGATTATTTATTATAGCTTGTCGAATTTGGGTATGAGAGAAAAAAAAAATGCAATTTTTGTGTGTGTCCTTTTAAATGGAAATGAGCTGCTGCTCCCGGCCCACTTTCCAAAAGGATTGCTCAACAACTACAAAGCTGGAGAATCTCACGCAGCCAAAATAGGATTGTCAGTAACGGTGTTCAGCTTTACATTGTTCAAACTGGAGTCGGACACTGATGGAGAGTGTCAGGAAGAAGTTACAACTTTTAGAATGAAACTGGACGTTTCTGAATGGTTAGTGGATAAATTTATGTAGTTGCTGTGGAGTTGATTCAACTCATCGACTAGTATGTGCCGTCATGTTAATCTTTTGTGCAAATCCAGCGTTGAATTGACCCTCGTTTGTGAAGCAGTCCGGCGTAAAATGACGGCATGATAACAACACTCTACTACAACAACTCTTCCTCTTCTCTAAAGAAGCCCAATATGTTCTCAGGAGCAGATTTTATGTAAATTTTAGGGTTAGTGATGTCACCAACCCAGGAAGAAGCTTGTTGTAGTCCTTAAAAAGTGATTTCTGTAAAAGAAAATATCTCCCTTTGCATTGAACTTTGAGCGTCGTAACTTTGCAGATGTTTATGCTCTAACAGCAGCATTACACACTAACTAAAATTAAAAAAGTGAAATTATAATCAACCACCCCTTTAAGTACAGCAAGTAGGACCAATGAACACTGCGCTACGTGTATTAGATAATGAACATAATGCTGAAGTACCTTTAGCACAGATATGAATGGCACAAAGTTCACCCTCTGCAATCCATTTTTGTACAGATCTGTAAAACAAGATATTGTTCTCAGAACAAACCGGAATTTGGAAGCCAAGAATTACCGAAAGAAAATGCACTTCTGTGATGCTAGGACAGTCACTAGCTATGTTTCCATCCAAAGTTGCAAATTTAACATATGCACAAATTTGGAATATAGTATAAAATATTTGCACCATTTCCAATCAGATGTGTTCTCTTGAAGAAAATAGTCACTTCCTAGGAAATTTGCACAAAATGTCTTTAATTAAAAATGGAAGTTGCTGTAATTGGGGAAGCACATGAAACACATCTATGACGTCATGTTATCTTGCGTTCAGATGCCTGATGTTTGGGAACGCAATAATGTGAGACGGTTCTGAGAGGTAATTATACTAAATCATTTTGATGACACACTTTGGCTCAGGCATTTGAGATGCTAGATAGTCCAGTTATCCAAACACATCCTCTGTTGAGGCAAAGTCATGTGAGTTTGAGGGATTTTATTTGGTAAATGTGTTTCAATTGTCGTCATGCGCATGTATTCTTATCGGATAAAAATCTGCCTCAATTGAGTGCATACATTTTTATACACATTTTTCGAATTGAATTGCATCTGGCTATTTCCATCTAACCTTTATTTATATGCACTGGTGGATACTGTAGGTGGATGGAAACATAGCTATTGGTGGTTCATAAATCAAACTGGCATATGCATCACACTAAAGAAATTAATTCACAAATAATAGGCTTTGCAAAAGAGTCTAGTACAAGCAACTATGTCCCCCACAGACCCAAATTAACGTGTATAACACCTAGGCCCTGTTTACGCCTGGTATTAAAATTTTGGTCAATCGTTTTGTTTAATCGGATCACAAGTGGACAGTACTAAATACAGATGTAAATGGGTGTAAAATGTTTTGAGCTTTTCCACTTTCGACCACTTCCAGAGGTACTCAAACACATTTGACCAGATTGCTTTCGTAGTGTTGACGCTCATGTGGTCAAATGTGTTCGAACAGCTGCAAAAGACCGCCTACTGACCTAATGCGTTAACATTATGGAAAGCGCGCTAGCCAGATGAGATTTAAACTTAGTCGGCTGAAAACTCAAAAAGACAAAAAAATGTACTAAGCACAATGTTCTCTCACCATTCCTGATTTCTAACACGCACTTGCGGCAGTCAGAGAAGAAACGAAAGCTGCTGCTCTCCATTTGATTTTCCATCGTCTCCGGTCACGTTCACATGTTAATTGTATGAGTTTGTTTTGTCCATTAGATCAAAAGATCTGAAAAAAAAAAAACCCATACATTTACCTGCCCATAGACCCTCCCCTCGAAGAAATCAGGGCAGAAGTGGTCGAAAGTGGACAAAAAAAGACGGATTAAAACACCAGGCGTAAAAGGGTATTAGGGCTGGGCGATATATCGCATGCGATTGTCACGCGCATTTCGTCAGTAAAGCCGGTTCCCTGATTACCGCTAAATCGTCATCACCTGCTTTCAAATGAAGCGGCATATAATAGACAGAACCGTAGATCATTGACAAGCCACGCAATATCGCGTTCATATCACAGATGAATGGCCTTCGATAATGAACGTGATATTGCGTGGCTTGTCAGTGATCTACGGCTCCGTCTATTAAATGCCGCTCCATCTGAAAGCAGGTGATGGCGATTGAGCGGTAATCAGGGAACCCGGCTTTACTGACGAAATGCGCGTGACAATCGCATGCGATATATCGCCCAGCCCTAAAGGGTATGTGTCTCCCTCATCTACTTGTGATCTGATCGACCAAAACGCATCTTAATACCAGGTGTAAACAGGGTCCTACATACACTCCAGTGACAACATATCAATATTTTGAATCTTTTCTGGATTATTTGCTTCTTACCATCAGGAGGCCGGTTGGAAGTGGCAACAACTACAACCCCATTCAGAAAGAGGTTCTCAAAGAGCTGCTTGAGGATCATGGCATCTGCAATGTCAGTGACCTAATGAACAGAGAAAGCAAAAGAAACCTTAAAAATCAATACTGATTATTCTCTGTACCAGTCTGATTGTCACTACATGGATTTAAAAGATAATTTAAGAAGATCTCAGCACACTGAAGCGATCACAAAGCTTGATTAGATTGCAATGATACAATTACATAGTGAAACATTCACCTGAAACTCATCAAAACACAGAATGCAGGCCTCCTCACTGATTTCTTCAGCAACCGGTGCAATAGGATCGTACGCCTTTGCCATTTTACCCACTTTTCTTTTGGGTAAGCTTTGCTTGAGCCGATGGATTCCTACATAAACATGACTCTATCTGAGTGAGAGCAAATAATGGGAACTTTACTATTTTGGCATCAGTTTATTCTTACACGGGTAATTTTTGGGCTCCAGGAATATTTCAGTCCCTCAGACTTTTTTAATATATATTAAATGATGGACTTTTGAATTTTTGTCTGGCTTAAAACATTTTTTTGAAAATAAACCATATGAAAATAATGTCCATATCAGACAATGATGTAAAATAGCCTGTAATACCAGAGGCAAGGAAAATATGCTGGCAGTTTATTATATGCCAAATATTATGGGATACAATTTATTAAATTAATATAGTAAAAACAATAATTAAATATAAAATTAGCAGAACCTAAGAATTATCAGTGCACAAACATTAACAGAGTACATGTAAATTTACACAGTCTTAAAAACTGAACTAAGAAACTTACGTTTATGTACATCCAACATGAATCCATGAAAATGGACCCTTTTTTTCTTCTCTGTCTCTACATGATTATAAAACATGTCCATAACCATGGTTTTTCCTGTGCCTGTCAATGAGGAAATTCACACTGATAACAGAACTGAGCAATTTATTTCCAGCACAGTTAAGTTTATCTGACAGCCACGACATATTGCAAAACTTACCAACGTCTCCATATATGTAATAACCTTTTGGTGGCTTTCTCTGGGAGAAGAACTGTTGTACATGTAAAAGAATCAAAACATATACAGTACAAGTTAGAATTGGATAAAAACACTTTCACAGTATCTGCAGGATATATTTTGGTGGATTTAGGCCACACTTAACGTAACTTTGTGTCGTTTACCTTTGAAAAAAAGGATGAGCGGTCATTGCTGTAGCCTCGAAGATTCTTTTGCATCTGATCCAGTATTTCCATAACAGTTTTTTGCTGCAGATCTTCTCGTAACAGTCCATCTCGAATAAGACTGTTGTAATGTTCCAAGGGTCCGCCAAAACTGCTGTTTGGAGAGGTCGTGGCACTGGGCTCTTCAACAGTCTGAGACAGCACACTTGTGGCAAGCCCTTCGAGACAGAAAAGTGTTTCATGAGATTGAGGAAACAAGAGTGCATGTGTTGATCTGCATGACTGCCACTTGTCCATTTCTCTTGGTTATTGGTAAATATTGAAGATCATCAGTTTTAGGAGACCTGGGCTTTTGAATCAGGAGTTCAATTTTTCATATGTTGATTTCAAACATCTAGTTTAAAACGGTTTAAAAATATAATTTATGTCAATTCTGTCCTACAAACTTAAATTGCAATATCATTATTTCTGTAAATAAGCTGTTGGGTAAAAAAAATGCCAAACAGAACAAAACACACTGACATATTAGGATTAGGATTAGGGCCAAGCAATAATTAAAAAAAATAAAACCATCTCGAGATTAAAGTTGTTAAATTTCGAGAAAAAACTCGTTAGATTTCGAGAAAAAGGTCGAGATAAAATGTTTGAGAATAAAGTCATTAAATTATGAGAAAAATGTCGTTAAATTTCAAGAAAAAGTCGAGATAAAATGTTGAGGATAAAGTCATTAAATTACGAGAAAAAAGTTGTTAAATTTCGAGAAAAAAGTCGAGATAAAATTGAGAATAAAGTCATTAAATTACGAGAAAAAAGTCGTTAAATTATGAGAACAAATTCGAGATAAAATTGAGAATAAAGTCATTAAATTACGAGAATAAAGTCATTAAATTACGAGAAAAAAGTCGTTAAATTATGAGAAAAATGTCGTTAAATTTCGAGAAAAAAGTCGAGATAAAATGTTGAGAATAAAGTCATTAAATTACGAGAATAAAGTCATTAAATTACGAGAACCAATTCGTTAAATTACGAAAATTCGTTAATTTAATGACTTTATTCTCAGCATTTTATCTCGACTTTTTTCTCGAAATTTAACGAGTTTATTCTCAACATTTTATCTCGACTTTTTTCTCGAAATTTAACAACTTTAATCTCGAGATGTTTTTTTTATTTATTATTGCTTGGCCCCAATCCTCTTCCGTAGACATAGATAAAAGACAAGTGAAGTTCAACTACACACAAATGAAGCTCAAGAAGACTAACGTTACGTCCTCAAGTAAAAACGTCAGGTTGGAGTAAGTTGTTACTCGTGATTTAATGTAATAAACACCCTGAGAAACAAAAAGCCTGACAAATAGAGTAAAAAGTACCTGACAACTATAGTACATACTTACACATACGTACATATTTATATATTTTTTCTTAAAATACATTTCTTTTTTTTTCTTCTTACATTTACATTGCTCTTATCTATCTAGAGTCAGACACACTGGGTGTTCTTGTCTTGTAAGGTTGTCAGTGTCAAAAGTCAACAATGACATTTATCACAAAAATATTACAGTCATTCAGTTGTCATTAAAACCCTTACCTCTTCTAATACAGCTGATAACACTAGGCAAATCTGACTTCGACAGAAGCTTATTTTTCACACAGAACTGAAGTTCAAGCGCCACCAAGGACGCTTTACCGGCTGCCATGATGATTCAAACTGCGGAAGCTTTATTGAAAGTGCGCCCCGAACAGAGGAAATGGGCGTGGTCTTTGTGTAAGGGGCCGTATGGCTCATGAATATTAATTATATGACGTGACGTTCTCTCCGCTCCATCAGCAAACAACGTCAGATTGACAACTTAATAATTATGTATGGAAAATATCACATACACAAACAGAAATGGAATAATAATAAACCTAACATTACATTATTTAAAATTGAACTGAAGCATTATATTGAGGCCCTAAAAGATGCCAGAAATAAAAAAGCGAAACGGATGTATAGAATTTTTGAATCCTTTTCTTTTTGGAACTTAAATGTTTTTTTTTTTCCCT
>RJVU01049301.1:2619195-2645997 GCA_003731715.1 Anabarilius grahami
TTTTTTTTTTTTTTTTTCTGTCTTAGTTTGTTTTCTTCTTTCTGTTGTTTCCTTTGATGCTATTATGAATGTAATATATTTTGTATATATATTGTTCTTGTTATGCAATAAAATAAATAAATAAATAAATAAAAATAAAAAATGTTTTATTTTATATTCATAAGCTGTCAAGATACACATGTATTCAAACGCAGAGTTTTCAGACATTAGAACCGGCAAAATTTAAAAAAAATAATAATAATAATTTTTTTTAAATGGTAGTTTTATTTCTCCAAACAAGTAAACAGTAAAGTCTGTGGTTAACATTAGCTACTGAAAGAGACTAGTTTTTTTTTTTGTTTTTTTTAAAGTAAGATATAAAAAAGCATAATTTCTCACTGAAGAATACTGCACTTCTAACAAAAACAAGTAAAGATACCACATAGTAACTCTCTTAAAAACTCAGAAATAATAATTAGTACCACATTTATTTTTTTACTGATTGAGGTGCCCTACCTGTTTGTATTTTTCTTTCCTTTTAATGCTATGTTCTTTGTATTACTACGGAAGAGGATTAGGGCCAAGCAATAATAAAAAAATAAAACCATAAAATTTCGAGAAAAAACTCGTTAAATTTCAAGAAAAAAGTCGAGATAAAATGTTGGGAATAAACTCGTAAATTACGAGAAAAAAACTTGTTAAATTTCAAGAAAAAAGTCAAGATAAAATGTTGAGAATAAACTCGTAAAATTACGAGAAAAAGCCTCATTAAATTTCAAGGAAAAAGTCGAGATAAAATGCTGAGAATAAACTCGTTAAATTACGAGAAAAAAACTCATTAAATTACGAGAAAAAAGTCGTTAAATTACGAGAACAAATTCGTTAAATTATGAGAAAAATGTTGTTAAATTTCGAGAAAAAGTCGAGATAAAATGTTGAGAATAAACTCGTTAAATTACGAGAAAAAAATCTTTCAATTTCGAGAAAAAAGTCGAGATAAAATGTTGAGAATAAACTCGTTAAATTACGAGAAAAAAACTTGTTAAATTTCGAGAAAAAAGTCGCGATAAAATGTTGAGAATAAAGTCATTAAATTACGAGAAAAAAACTCATTAAATTACGAGAAAAAAGTCGTTAAATTACGAGAACAAATTTGTTAAATTATGAGAAAAATGTCGTTAAATTTCGAGAAAAAGTTGAGATAAAATGTTGAGAATAAAGTCATTAAATTACGAGAATAAAGTCATTAAATTACGAGAAAAAAGTTGTTAAATTATGAGAACAAATTCATTAATTTAATGACTTTATTCTCAACATTTTATCTCTACTTTTTTCTCGAAATTTAACAGTTTTTTTTCTCGAAATTTAACGAGTTTTTTTCTCGTAATTTAACGAGTTTATTCTCAACATTTTATCTTGAGTTTTTTCTCGAAATTTAACAACTTTAATCTCGAGATGGTTTTATTTTTTTCTTAATAAAAAAAAACAATAGCCATGTTAGTATGCTGTGTGTCCATGTAAAATCTTTCCATGTGTGGAAGGATTTCATTATGAGTAGTGAGAGGCTCTCATTGAATAATACGTATATAATGATAGCCAGCAGCCTATAATCCCATCTCCCCGTCCACCACTGACATTATATTAGCTTTAAGGAAGAATGTTTTATGAACATATGATGGGAAGCAGCCCAGGATCTGGATGCATGTTGCTATGACAACAACGGAGCTCCTAGAGCCTGAAGGCTCGGTGACTGTGCAGCATCATCCACACTGTAACACACGCTTTGGCTTCGTGACATGCTGTGCCATTCGCTTTGCTTACTGTGGATGATGAGCTGAGTTCATCCAGGAGCAACTCTACTGAAGCTCTCCTTCACCTTTTGCATGCATCTTCATATTCTCACCTATACTTGCCCTTGACTGGAAGATCAGGTGAGAAGGGTGTTTCAGCTGCACACTGTATCTGATTATGTGTGGTGCATTTCATTTATCAAGAGCCAGTGTCCATAGCTACTTAATGCAGGAGCATGCTGAAAGCTGTGAGGGAGATGGACGTTTATGTGTTTGTATCCATGGTAAAACCACTTGTCTTCCCCTTCACTCAGTGCTTTGTCTAATGAGACAACTGGAGCTTGTATGTGTTCTATAGATCTGTGGTTTACTGAAGAATAATGCACACATCACAGGCAGCAGCGCGACTACTAGGTAACTATAATTAACTGCCATGTTAATCAGGGTTAATGAGAGTATAAATATGCAATTGTAAGAAAAGCTTGTATATAAAAATTAACATATTGCACATTTCTGTTTGTTTAGCAACATTT
Source organism: Anabarilius grahami (assembly GCA_003731715.1). NCBI lineage: Eukaryota > Metazoa > Chordata > Actinopteri > Cypriniformes > Xenocyprididae > Anabarilius > Anabarilius grahami. Next base: position 2,621,498 of record RJVU01049301.1, read on the forward strand.
GATCACCAAAACCCCAAATCTATCTATCTATCTATCTATCTATCTATCTATCTATCTATCTATCTATCTATCTATCTATCTATCTATCTATCTATCTATCTATCTATCTATCTACAGTATCTCACAGAAGTGAGTACACCCCTCACATTTTTGTAAATATTTTATTATATCTTTCATGTGACAACACTGAAGAAATGACACTTTGCTACAATGTAAAGTAGTGAGTGTACAGCTTGTATAACAGTGTAAATTTGCTGTCCCCTCAAAATAACTCAACACACAGCCATTAATGTCTAAACCACTGGCCACAAAAGTGAATACACCCCTAAGTGAAAATGTCCAAATTGGGCCCAATTAGCCATTTTATCTCCCCGGTATCATGTGACTCGTTACTGTTACAAGGTCTCATGTGTGAATGGGGAGCAGGGGCCCGTTTCAGAAAGGAGGTTAAGTGAAAACTCTGAGTATGTTAACCCTGAAATGAGGGAAACTCTGGGTTTTCTGTTTCAGAATGGGAGGTATGNATTAATGTCTAAACCACTGGCCACAAAAGTGAGTACACCCCTAAGTGAAAATGTCCAAATTGGGCCCAATTAGCCATTTTATCTCCCCGGTATCATGTGACTAGTTACTGTTACAAGGTCTTATGTGTGAATGGGGAGCAGGGGCCCGTTTCAGAAAGGAGGTTAAGTGAAAACTCTGAGTATGTTAACCCTGAAATGAGGGAAACTCTGGGTTTTCTGTTTCAGAATGGGAGGTATGTCAAACCCGAGAAAGCAGGGTAAGTCAAGCCTGTTTCTGAAAGAGAGGTAACTTCTACTCAGAGTCAGTTATCATGGTAACTTACTCTGTGAACCTAAACTGGTCGGGAGCAGATTTTCTTTGGTAAACCCAGAGTTTCCTTCGGTCTCCTCCCCCTTTTTAAAGTGCAAGTGATGTTTAAATAGTTAACTCATTCATTCACACTGCAAAAATGCTTTTCTTAATGAGTATTTTTCATCCTATTTCAAGTACAAATTCCTAAATCAAGATGTATTTTCTATATAAGAAAATGATATAAGCTATTTAGTCTTGTTTCCTGGGGGATCTAAATTAAGTGCATTTTACTTAAAGGGATAGTTCACCCAAAAATGAAAATTTTATGTTTATCTGCTTACCCCCAGGGCATCCAAGATGTAGGTGACTTTGTTTCTTCAGTAGAACACAAATTATGATTTTTAACTCCAACCGTTGCAGTCTGTCAGTCTTATAATGCGAGTCAATGGTCACACAATCTATAAGAGTCAATAAACATGCACAGACAAATCCAAATTAAACCCTGCGGCTCGTGACAAGTCACATTGATGTCCTAAGACATGAAACAATCGGTTTGTGCGAGAAAACGAACAGTATTTATATCATTTTTACCTCTAATACACCACTATGTCCAACTGCGTTCAGCATTCGCTTGGTGAGGTCTGATCGTGCTCTGACAACGGCAGTGATGTCTCGCACTTATACTTCAATGAGTGCTAGACATCACTTCCGCTGTCAGAGCGCGATCAGACCTCAGAGTTTCCCATCTCAGAGTAAGTCAACTCAGAGTTCAAGTTTTAACTCAGAGTTGGTTGAGCCTCCTCATTGAAACGGGCCCCAGGTGTGTTAAATATGAAAGTAAATCAGTAGCAAAACCCAAGAGGTTGCTGATTTGAATGTGAGAACTTGTCGTATTATTATTTGTATTTGTAAATTGAAATTTACTCTCACAGCCCTGATGTGAAAAGCTGAATGTTTCGATTTGCACACACAGACAACAATCAAAACACCCGTGTTACGAAGTTGTAGTTGCAGAATAATAGTTACAAATGTCTAAAATGGCATTCACATAAACAAAATGACAGACACAAATGTATGTGACATATTTACTGTTGCACTTTACTTCAGTTTCGCTGTACAGCTTCAAGTCGGCACTTACAACCTCTCAGATCTGGCAGTATATGGCAAGCCGTTTTGACTTTTATTCATTCTCAGGATATGAATTCTTGATATCAACAATTCAATTTTCACTAGTTAAAATGCTAATTCTTGATATCAGGAATTACATTTCCACTAGTAACAAAGTAATTTTTGATATCAACAATTCAATTTTCACTATAGTTAAAATGCTATTTTTTGATATCAAGAATTATATTTCCACTAGTAAAAACTATAATTCTTGATATCTTTAATTGTACTTTCACTAGTGAAAACTAGAATTCTTGATATCTGTAATTGTATTTTCACTAGTGAAATGTCACCATAGGCTGCCATTCAAATTCAATTGTTGATATCAAGAACTGATTTCTTACTAGTTGAAATTCCAATTTCACATATCAGAAATACAATTCTTACTAGTAAAAATAAAAAAATTTTATATCAATAATTCAGTTGTCACTAGTTGAAATGTCAGTTCTTGATATCAAAAATTGAACTGGTACTAGTAAAAATGTTAATTTTTGATAACAATAATTTGATTTTCACTAGTGACAGTGTTAGTTTCTGATATCATGAATGTGATTGTTACTAGTAAGAAAGCCATTTTAGATATCTGAAATTATATTGATATCAGAAATACATTTTCAGATATCAAAAATTAACATTTTTACTAGTAGCAATTCAATTGTTGATATCAAGAACTGACATTTCATCTAGTGACAATGTAATTATTGATATAAAAAATTACGATTTTTACTAGTAAGAATTGTATTTCTGTTATGTGAAATTGGAATTTCAACTAGTAAGAAATCAGTTCTTGATATCAACAATTGAATTTGAATGGCAGCCTATGGTGACATTTCACTAGTGAAAGTACAATTACAGATATCAAGAATTACAGTTTTTACTCGTGGAAATTCAAATGTTGATATCAAGAATTAACATTGTTACTAGTGGAAATGTAATTCCTGATATCAACAACTGAATTATTGATATCAAGAATTCATATCCTGAGATGTGAATAAAAGTCAAAACGGCTTGCCATAGCAGTACAAGTTCAATTCCTGGCGCTTTGACTTTTGCTACTCTTTTTGCGATATTCCTGTTGCAAAACTGACTTGAGCACTTGAAAGCAGACGTGAGAGAGCAGAACGGGGTGTGTGTGTGTGTGTGGGGGGGGGGTTTATTGGTTGATGCCTGACCAATGAACAACGCCATCCAGTACGACTTGGCATGCGGTAATAAATATTTGCATATGTATGAGACAATATTTTCATTAAAATATCATTAGTTTTAAGGTTTTTTTTATATTACAGTAAAAAAGTAGTTAAGTCATTTAATTGGGTGGCTGCTACATGGACCACCAAAACGGCGCGACGCTATGTAGTGACGTCATTGCGTACAAAAACGTCCCATTTCATTGGCTGACTCCAACCAATAAACGACTTTACTACTCTTTTACTGTAATATAAAACTCAGTTAAAACTAATTATATTTTAATGAAAACAGGGATTTTAACTAACAGAACTAGCTATTTTACATGGTCTCTGAGCAGCTTTGTCCCAAAATGTGCGTATTGTTTTCAGAGAAACATGTGATTAATGAAAAACGAAGACTGACATTGTTTCCAGTCACATGAATGCTACACTTTGTGTGTCAGAATGTTTGAACCCAGACCATTAGCCTACTGAAAGTTCCAGTAAGTCCATTTACTAAACATTTTAAATATATAAGCCTGTAACCTATATTACATCATCATATGTTCTGTCATATAGGCTACAATAAAATAACAGCACAATTTACTTGCATCAAACTCAGAAGGCTGTATTATTAGTAATTATTATTATTTTTGTTGATCCATTTAATTTATTGCCAAACTTTAAGATGTGAATTATATTATTGAAATAAACACATTTAGCGTCGTCAGGCTATTATTTGTGTTTAATGGATAAAACTACGGAGCTGCGATCTCAGGTTTATGGCTGCTGTAAATTTTACCTGCCACAGGATGGCACTGTTTCGACACTTCTGATGCTTTGAAACCTTTCCCGAAACGTTTAGAGAAAAGCTCCAAACATTTAAGAGGCTTCATTTTTCCATCCCTACTCAATGGTTTTAGGCCTTTTTGCAAATGTTTCAGTCGAATTTTGCTGTTTTATTGAGCGATTACTCATTTTGAGCTTGTTTTTTAAACATTAACCATCTGTAACGTCATATCCAATCAGATTTCTTTTCACCCATATCCCCCACGCCCTTACAACACACAAACGCACACCTTTATTTATTCTCATTCTCTCTTGCTCTCTTAATATGTAAAGAGTTTACGCATTTAGATTTTAATAATCAATTTAAAAAAATTGTAAAAAAATAACTTAGAAAAATAGCGCACTCTCATGGTATACAAACAGTGCGTACACTGCCGTTGTTCATTGGTCAGGCATCAACCAATAAAACGGCTTCACCCCCCGTTCTGCTCTCTCACGTCTGCTTTCAAGTGCTCAAGTCAGTTTTGCAACAGGAATATCGCAAAAAGAGTAGCAAAAGTCAAAGCGCCAGAAATTGAACTTGTACTGCCAGATCTGAGAGGTTGTAAGTGCCGACTTGAAGCTGTACAGCGAAACTGAGGTAAAGTGCAACAGTAAATATGTCACACACATTTGTGTCTGTCATTTTGTTTATGTGAATGCCATTTTACACATTTGTAACTATTATTCTGCAACTACAACTTCGTAACACGGGTGTTTTGATTGTTGTCTGTGTGTGCAAATCAAAACATTCAGCTTTTCACATCAGGGCTGTGAGAGTAAATTTCAATTTACAAATACAAATATTAATACGACAAGCTCTCACATTCAAATCAGCAACCTCTTGGGTTTTGCTACTGATTTACCTTCATAGTTAAATTTGGTGTTATCGCTCTCACTCTCTCATACTGGTCACAGTTCAACATGGCACCTCATGGCAAAGAACTCTCTGAGGATCTGAAAAAAAGAATTGTTGCTCTACATAAAGATGGCGTAGGCTATAAGAAGATTGCCAAGACCCTGAAACTGAGCTGCAGCACGGTGGCCAAGACCATACAGCGGTTTAACAGGACAGGTTCCACTCAGAACAGGCCTAGCCATAGTCGACCAAAGAAGTTGAGTGCACATGCTCAGCGTCATATCCAGAGGTTGTGTTTGGGAAATAGACATATGAGTGCTGCCAGCATTGCTGCAGAGGTTGGGGTCAGCCTGTCAGTGCTCAGACCATACGCCGCACACTGCATCAATTTGGTCTGTATGTCTGTATCTAAAGATGATGCACAAGAAAGCCCGCAAACAGTTTGCTGAAGACAAGCAGACTAAGGACATGGATTACTGTTTTACTGTGGATTATACACTCTAAAAAATGCTGGGTTAAAAACAACCCAAGTTGGGTTGAAAATGGACAAACCCAGCGATTGGGTTGTTTTAACCCAGCGGCTGGGTTAAATGTTTGCCCAACCTGCTGGGTAGTTTTATTTAACCCAAATATTGTTTAAAAATTACTGTATTTCTTGCTTAAAATGAACCCAAAATATGTTGGAAATTAACATTTATTAATATGTTTAATAAACAAACATTTATTAATACTTTTTTTGAATAATATTTAAACAATAAACATTTATTAAATTGCTTATTAATAAATGCTCATCTTTTTGATTATTATTGTTGCCTCTAGTAATTATGAGTCTGATTTTTAATTTCCAACCTATTTTGGGTTCATTTTAAGCCAGACATATAGTAATTTGTAAACAATTGTTGGGTTAAATAAAACTACCCAGCAGGTTGGGCAAACATTTAACCCAACTGCTGGGTCAAAACAACCCAATCGCTGGGTTTGTCCATTTTCAACCCAACTTGGGTTGTTTTTAACCCAGCATTTTTTAGAGTGTATCTATCTATCTATCTATCTATCTATCTATCTATCTATCTATCTATCTATCTATCTATCTATCTATCTATCTATCTATCTATCTATCTATCTATCTACATATTTTTGCATAAGATACATGTTTAGATGTTTTTATCACCATGGAAATATTTGTTATATACAAATGTAATGGTTTTTTTCTAGTTTAGTAATCAGTTTTGTCTAGCTGAATGCTCTGGTGTATCACACTGAGCTTTTTAGATACACATTTCAACAGCAGGTAAAAATTTACTAGGAAAAGTCAATACTGTTTATTACACAAAAGAAAATGAACAATTGTATTTATACAGCGTGTTTATTTTTGTAGAAATGTTAGACTGAAAATTCACAGTTGCTTGTTGATTTTTACACACTCTATTATGTCTTTACCTAACACCACCACACATTCTCACAAATCTTCCTATAGCTCTTCCATGACAAGAAACTGTGAATTTTCAGTTTACATGTAACACATTTCTACAAAAATAATGTACTGTAAAAATACATTTGTACTGCTGTAGCTGCTGCTGTTTAGGGTTGTTCAAAAATGGTGCTGTGGGCAAATTCCATATTGATTGATAAGATCAGTGTTGGGAGAAACGCATTACAAGTAACTTGAGTTACATAATCAGATTGCTTTTTTTCAAGTAACTATTAAAGTAGCACATTACTTTTAAATTTACAACAAAATATCTGAGTTACTTTTTCAATTAAGTAATGCAAGTTACTTTGTTTTCCCATTTATTGACTGACACCTCTTCTGTTCCCATGTTGAGAGAAATCTGGAGTAAGTACAGAGGTGTTGTGTTCACTGTGTAAGCATGATGGTTATTCTAGACTAGTTCTAGACTAAATGTGAGCATCCATTTACTAATTTACTACTACTACTGCGTCTGGCGGTGCGTTCCAAACAGGATATATCGCCCTCCAAAGGGCACTTTGGAGTGAAAACAATCATGGCCGCCATATTGAAGGGTCATTCCAAACCAAAGTGCTCAAAACTGGCCATTTCAAAGGACCCTTCGGAATGAAGGATTTTGAAGGATACAACTGATGGACACCTCAGGCCCCCATGATCCTTTGCACAGGGAAGTTGTTTGACGTCACAGAATGGGTACAGGTCTCGGAGTTCGATTTTATCTATAAATGTATGTAGAGTATTTTTATATACTACTGCAATATTTATACGAGTTAGATTTAATACATTATTATGGTCAAAATGACATTGTCCTTCAACAAAAATACTTTACAGCTCCTTTTATCAGTCCATTCAAATGTTTCAAATACATAGACACAATATACATTATATTTAACGTAAAAGACCGGCAGTAGCTTATAATGTTACTACAGTAAATGAATGCGCATTAATACAAAGAATACACCAGGGGAAAAAAGCGCCTCCTTGATTGTCTCGTTAAGATGACGCAGAAGTGCGTTCCAAAAAAAGAGTTTTTTGACCCCTACATCCTTCATCCCTTCGAAGCTCTCACTCCGGAGGGTAAACTCTTTGAAGGGATTAGGGCATAGGGATGGAAAGCAGAGTAATTCTTCAGTATTCCAGAATGGCAGCACAGCTGAAAGGCCTGTTTGTTTGAGCTGCGCTCTCTACTGTACAGACATGAATTTGCATTTCCTTCAGCCTGAGGCTTATTCATTTCATTTTTGGTGTGAAAGGGCCTTAACATTTGCCAAAAATAGAACTTTTTGGTATACAAACAAACAAACAGCCAAGCGCAGATGAGAAACAGTAACGCAAAAGTAACGTAAAGCATTACTTTCCATAAAAAGTAACTAACGCAATTAGTTACTTTAGTTTAACTATAGTTAACTATAGTTTAAAAAAATTGTTAAATCTCTGTGTCAGAAAAAAATAATCTAAATTATGTCAGATAACACTTAAGCAAAACACGGTCAGGTCAAAGTGTCTGAATAATTTTTGGTCCCAAATTTTTTATCGGTTTAGTGGTATTCCACTGTATGAAGAATTTTTGGGTATAATATGTCACAGTTTACTTTATTTTGCTATCCTCACTTACATAATTGAACTATAGTGTCCTGCACCCACTAGTAAAAAAACATAAAAAATTATATCTAGTGTCTGAATAATTTTTAGTTTAACAAAACAAAAAAACAGTTCTATATAAAAAAGTGAAAGTGAAGTGACGTGTGGCCAAGTATGGTGACCCATACTCGGAATTTGTTTTCTGCATTTAACCCATCCAAGTGCACACACACACCGTGAACACACACCCGGAGCAGAGGGCAGCCATTGCTGCGGCGCCCGGGGAGCAGTTGGGGGTACAGTGCCTTGCTCAAGGGTCTCACCTCAGTCATGGTATTGAGAGTGGGGAGAGCGCTGGATATTCACTCCCCTCACCGACAATCCCTGCCGGACCTGAGACTCGAACCCATGACCTTTGGGTTACAAGTCCAACTCTCTATCCATTAGGCCACGACTGCCTACACTGTATATGTGTGTTTGTGTGATACAGTATGTATCTGTATAAAGTGTGTTTACTATATTGTAAAATGTGAGTGTAATATGCTACTGTAAGTGTAAAAATGCTACTATAATAGGAAGCATTACAGTAAGTATACAGTATTAGAGTATGTATACTGTCTACGAAATGCTTGAATGATTGAGGAAACGCATTCAGCTGCACCTTTCAACCCGCCTCAGCCAATGTAAGGTCATGATTGAGAACATGGTCCACAACAGTGGTCCTTATTTCATTAGAAACATATCCTTTGCCTTATCTACCTCTTCCTCTGTTTTGCCCCTTTCACCACACATCCTTACTCCTCTTCTCCCTGGCTTTCGACACCGTTTGTTTCCTTGTTGTTCTTCCATTACAAGAAATTGTAACTCTGTGTTGTGCTCTGTCTATATACACTTTCCAATTGAAGATTCATGACATGCATCCAGAGAACTGGTTGATCATTGGTTAATCTAATGCTTTACATGTATCCTTCATTAGTGAAATTCAAGATTCTCCTGCACAATTCATCAATTCAGGACACATTTACAAAAAAAGTCTAATAGAAATGCATAGAAAATACGCATTATGACAACTAGTTCAACCATTTTGCATTTAATGACTTATGCAATGAACTCCTCAACAGAGAACCAGTAAAATACATTTTGAGCAACATGATATTAGCAATTGATAATGTATGAAACAGCAGACAACTGTACATATAATCAATTGAATGTACCAAAGCATGCAGCTTGTTTAAAAGAATGAGAAATTGCTTTTATAATGCGAACAAATGATTAGATGATGTGGAGGTTGAACAAGTAGTTTTGAGAATTTTAGTTGTGATCTGAGAAATGTAACAAAGCGACTGAGAAAAACTGTAATTAAATCAATAAGTAATTCAAATCTCATGTGAACAAGAAACGAATTGTTCAGAGAACTAAAAAAAATTCTCATTCGAGAATTGAGCCAAAGTGATTGAGAAAAGCTGGAATGTATTTTCATTAAGCACTTTCAGTAATGTTTGTAGAGTAAAAAAGAAAATGTATTTCTTTTGATTACTTTTATTTTGAGAATCACCCACAAGCATCTTTCCAAGTAGTTATTTCTAACAATTTGATGTTGACAGTTCCATTGAACCAATTAATTTCCATTGCTTTTCCAAATGGATGTTTAAAACTCATTTTATGCAGATTGCACTCATAAACAGTCTCAGAGCTCAGAAAGTATTTTACAGTGGAGCACCATTATATTCACTGTAGAAATTTCCATTACTGGTAATCATCATTTTTCAGTGTTAGTATGAACCATAAATGTCCCCCTAATCAAAAAATTTAGTTAGTAGCACATTTTGACAGAATGAAACCTAATGGCCAGTAACCCGTCATGTCGATATTCTCTGTTTGTTGTCTATAGATCTTACGTGTGTTCTTGTGGATTCAGCACAAAGGCCAAACAACAGGAGTGAAATGCAATCAGCTTCATTGACCGGCTCATTCGTCCCCAGCCAGACAGGAATGATGCTGGGCCGCAAACGCGGCAGAACCACATTTCATTATCCTGAGCCTCTCCCTGCAATGAAGGTTGTGAAGAAAAGGGGAGAAACACATTTAAGGTTATATTCCTACCAAAGACTATCTACAGTATGTCATCATCTAATCTTGATTTTTTTCTGTGGCAAGCAGCTTGTTGAGAAGAGGTTTGCTATTTCTACAATTTTATAAATGATGATACTTTCACCTGAAAATTCACTGCTGTGTATCAAAGGAAGACCTGAGACATATTCAGACCAGAATATCAGACTTTTGAAGACTATTTTCCGACCAGTAAGAAACCACCTAGCAGAACAATCAGAACACCATACACTCTAAAAAATGCTGGGTTAAAACAACCCAAGTTGGGTTGAAAATAAACAAACCCAGCGATTGTGTTGTTTTAACTGAAAACTGAAATAAATACTTTGAATGTTGCGATCCTATCAGACTTATGATAGCAACCTGAATCGTAACAAAGCACTGTTCGCCAGAGGAGAACTGGCCCCTGACTAAGCCTGGTTTCTCCCAAGGTTTTTTTTCTTTCCATTTTAACACCTATTTGCCACTTGTTTGCCACCTGATGTCACCTGTTGGAGTTTGGGTTCCTTGCCGCTGTTGCCTTTGGCTTGCTTAGTTGGGAACACTTGACATTTAACTTGACATTTGATATTCAACAGTGCTTTGATCTGCCTGCATTGAAACTATTCTTTAAGAGCTGCTGTGCAGCCAAAATTATATACCAGTTATCAATGTAAAGCTGCTTTGAAACAATCTGCATTGTAAAAAGCGCTATATAAATAAAGGTGACTTGACTTGACTTTTAACCCAGCAACTGGGTTAAATATTTGCCCAGCCTGGGTAGTGTTATTTAACTCAACTACTGTTTAATAATGACTGTACTGCTTGCTTAAAATGAGCCCAAAGTATGTTGGAAATGAACATTTATTAATATGTTTAATAAATGAACATTTATTAATACGTTTAATGAATAATAATTAAACAATAAACATTTATTAAATTGCTTATTTATCAATGCTCACCTTTTGATTATTATTGTTGCCTTTAGGAATTATATGTCTGATTTTTAATTTCCAACCTAATTTGGGTTCATTTTAAGCCAGCCATATAGTCATTTTTAAACAATAGTTGGGTTAAATAAAACTGTCCAGCACATTGGGCAAACACTGAACCCAGCTGCTGGGTTAAAGGGTTAGTTCACCCAAAAATGGAAATTCTGTCATTAATTATTCACCTTCTTGTCATTCTACACCCGTTCGTTCATCTTCAGAACACAAAAGATATTTTTGATAAAATCTGATGGCTCAGTGAGGCCTCCATTGCCAGCAAGTTAATTTACACTTTAAAATGCCTAGAAAGGTACTAAAGACATATTTAAAACAGTTCATGTGACTACAGTATATTTTAACCTTAATGTTATGAAGCGACGAGAATACTTTTTGTTCGTCAAAAAAACAAAATAATGACTTTATTCAAGAATATCTAGTAATGGATACTAGATAATCTTTTGTTTCGAATCAGTATTTCGGATCATGTATCAAACTGCCAAAGTCACATGAACCATTGAAATTTCAAAACACTTATGACGTAACAAAGCCTTGTTTACTGAAATCATGTGATTTTGGAAATTTGATAGGCGCTCCAAACCACTGATTCGAAACAAAAGCTTTGAAAGCTTCATGAAGCAGTCTTTTGAAATCGCCCATCACTAGATATTGTTAAATAAAGTCGTTATTTAGTTTTTTTGCCGCACAAAAGGTATTCTCGTTGCTTCATAACATTAAGGTTGAACCACTGTAGTCACATTTTTTAAAACATAGTTTTAAATTGATCTTTAGTAGCTTTCTGGGCATCTGAAAGTGTTAATTATCTTGCTGGCGATGCAGGCTTCACTGAGCCATCGGATTTTATCAAAAATATCTTAATTTGTATTCTGAAGATGAAAGAAGGTCTTAAGGGTGTAGAACGACATAAGGGTGAGTAATTAATGACAGAATTTTCATTTTTGGGTGAACTAACCCATTAAAACAACACAATCGCTGGGTTTGTCTATTTTCAAACCAACTTGGGTTGTTTTTAACCCAGCATTTTTTAGAGTGTAGCATAGCAACACATAAAAAACGACATAGCAACACCCTGACAACCGCACACAACACATTTTCAGATGTGGAGAGCAAAATTGATTTTTTTCTGTCATCTATTAATCACCTGTTTCTATTTGTCCACAATGCTCTTTAAAGCAGCTGCTGCATTCATCCATCATGTCTGTTATTGATTAAAAGTCAGTTGACCCCGGCTGAGTATCTTCTTAAGTTATAATTATACATTATGGCTTTTTACTGAAAGCTTGATTCTCCCTCTGGCTGCTGAAGGCAAGAATAGTGATGTCACCATGGCTATTGCCCACAAAGCACCATTCCTGTACATGACATCATTCAGCTCATTGCCATGGAAAGCAGCTACAGCAGAAATGGTCTTATTACTGGGAAATACAAGGGTCCGTGACTATACCATTGGAAAAAGCGTAACGGCTAACTTGGATCACATGTGCCTTGATAACCAATCACATTACAGCCTTGACGTCATTGAATTTCATTGTGCGACAATCAATCACTGTTTGCGGATATCATGAATGAGAAGTGCCGTAAACTGAATGATACCGCATCGTGCAATTGTCCATGACTTCTCTGATAAAACAGCATTCCTTTTCAGTGTAAACTCTAAAAAAAATCAATTCAAAACAAATGTTTAAGAGCAAACATGTTGAATATTAGCCAATGGGCTGTCGATTCATTACATGATAAGTTGTTTTCTCACAAAAGCGGTTTATTCAGCGTAGTTTAGCCTCTCCTCCATTGACATCCATTAAAAAAAGGCCTTTGGTCTCCTTCCCTGTGTACCGCAGCATTAGCAGGCGTCAAGCTTTTTATTTGCTAACCTTGCAGGCTTGCCTTCAAGTGGCTGTGGCCACACTCCCTTGTTCTACTACTGGTTGCATAATATAACATAGCCTATTTGCCCAGGGTTCGAAATGTTCAAATCAAAATCTTCCCATTAGTTGGTGGAGAAAACATCAGGTGTGTCAATAACACAATTAGTGAAGCGTTGCTTTCTCTCCTTAAAGTGATAGAATGAAATTACTCACTCTCATGTTGTTCCAGCACAAAACAAAAGAACATTTTTTGAAAGAATATTGGATCAAAACAACATTGGACCTCATTGACTTCCATTGTATGGCCAACAAACACTGAGGTGTTTATATTTTCCTTTGTGTTTCACAGAAGATAGAAAGTCATACACTCAAAAAAATAACTCTTTGAACGAACATAAAAAAATCATGGAAAGGATTTCCACATGATTAAGTTGCTTTATTTCAGCATTATGCAATTCTGTTATTCCAATTTAATGTACTTACGTTGGGTCAACTTAATATATTAAGGTTGATTCAACTTATTTACTATGGTTGGGCACAGCTTAATTTAATAGTGTCAGCCCAACTAATTTGTAATGTTTTGGACCAACTCATTTACTTAAGTTGATCCAATCTATGCAATTTAAGTTAGCCTAACAAAAGTGCTTAATGCTGAAAGAAAGCCATTTAATCACGCGGAAATCCTTTCCATGATTTAATTACATTAATTCAAAGAATAGCTTTTGAGTGTTAATATATTAAAACCTTTTTACCATATGGCATGAAACAACAATAGCCTATAATAATGAGCGAATGTGTTCATTTGAACCTGGTACTTGACACACATGATACTTTATGGTGTTTCCAGTGTGATTCATCTGAAAGCACTGTGGTTTCTCCTGACTTCACTGTTTTCTTCACCAAATTTGATTCCTCTTGACTTCACTAAACCCAGATGAGTCACCGGATCCCGGGGATTATTCAGCACAGCCGTCAGATTCAGTGAACCCCAGTGATTCACTCACGTCCTGTGGGTTTCACTCATGCAGACGCACCTGCAGCAGGCGCAGACCAGTCCCTTCAACCCGCATCAGAGCAGGTAGGAAGGGAAGCCCTGCTTTATCTGTGATGAGAATAAAAGCCTAAATGGACGGAATACAGGCCCTGCATGTTACGTCAGAGGGAAAGCAGATTTTTCCTTTTTTTCTCCAAATTTTTACATCCTCAGAATGTCAGACCTCCACAGAGCAGGATAAGTCCACATGGTCACATGTTGTCTGGTTCATCAAGGATGATAATTTCACAAGCTGGGCTCAAATGCAGGTGTTAGAAGCATGTAAGCTTTTAATTCATTAAAAAAAAATTAACTGAAAAAATGTAATGTTTGAATCATGTGAATGATTCTGTTTTTCTCATAGGAGACTGATGCTTTGCATTTGAGGACTGATACAAACATAAATGACTGGGACTTGCCCTGCTACCTCATTGAAAGATTAAAATAAAAATTTTGTGTGTCATATTGCACATTTGTTCATTCAATCATTTCTATACGGGGTTCCTGAATGAATTATTCATTGCTGTTATACAATGTCATAAAAAAGGATTAAAGGGTTAGTTCACACAAAAATGAAAATTCTGTCATTTATTACTCACCCTCATGCCGTTCCACACCCGTAAGTCCTTCGTTAATCTTCGGAACACAAATTAAGATATTTTTGTTGAAATCCGATGGTTCAGTGAGGCCTGCATAGGGAGCAATCACATTTCCTCTCTCAAGATCCATTAATGTACTAAAAACATATTTAAACCGGTTCATGTGAGTACAGTGGTTCAATATTAATATTATACAGCGACGAGAATATTTTTGTGTGCCAAAAAAACCCAGAATAATGACTTATATGGTGATGGCCGATTTCAAAACACTGCTTCAGGAAGCTTCGGAGCGTTATGAATCTTTTGTGTCGAATCATGATTCGGATCGCGTGTCAAACCGCCAAACTGCTGAAATCGCGTGACTTTGGCGCTCCGAACAGCTGATTCGACACACTGATTCATTATGCTCCAATGCTTCCTGAAGCAGTGTTTTGAAATCGGCCATCACTATATAAGTCGTTATTTTGTTTTTTTGGCACACCAAAAATATTCTCATCGCTTTATAATATTAATATTCAACCACTGTACTCACATGAACTGATTTAAATATGTTTTTAGTACCTTTATGGATCTTGAGAGAGGAAATGTGATTGCTCTCTATGCAGGCCTCACTGAGCCATCGGATTTCAACAAAAATATCTTAATTTGCATTCCAAAGATCAATGAAGGACTTACGGGTGTGGAACGGCATGAGGATGAGTAATAAATGACAGAATTTTCATTTTTGGGTGAAATAACCCTTTAATGATGATAGTAATAATTATAGAAAGTGGTTTTAAACAAAAAGAATAAATTATTCAGTGCTTAATTCACTTCAATTTTTTTTTTTTTTTTACGCACATTTAAATACAGCACATGTTGTTCCAAAGTGCTGTACAGGTTAAGTAAATCAACAAATAAAACAAAGCATCAATCAAGATACACAATGCTTTTGTGTCAAATTAATCCACTAATGAACCAAAAATTTAGATTTACACTCTCCCACTGTGACAAAACCTACAGTGCAGTATATTAACATTAATAACATTAATAACCTTGAAAAATGAAAACCGTCATAGATGCATTTGTAAACATTTGAGTCACCTAATATTACAGCTTTTCTCAATGGATTTGACACATTTCTCCAAAGAATTGTAACTGCTCTCAAAACAGTTAACACAGTGATCTAAACAAACTCTTACATTTGCCAAACAGTTCAACTTTACTGCTAAATAAAGCACTGCATTTTTTTTTAGTAATGCATTTATTAAAAGTAAATACTAACATTAAAACTACAGGCATATTGTCTATTGATTTTAGACAACTTTCAGCTGTAGATGTACAAATACACTAACGGAAATACACATTTATTGTAATGTTTTTCCAACAGGTTTTGTTATATGGGTCATTGACAAATAAAGCTTCAAAAAAAGCTATTTTTAAGACCTAGACAACAACATTGTGTGGCCCAGATATGGTATATGTGGATTACACGCAGACCAGATGTGGGCCGGTTCTGGGCCGACACTATATTGCTGTCAGGGTTGTCACATAACGTTTGAATTTGTTGTTTTTTTTTGTTTTTTTGCCAGATGGTCTAACCAAATATGTGTAAATATCTATTATATCATTGTACTACCTGACATGGAAAGTGTATCAACCTACCAATACTTGAAATTAGTAGTTTTTATCAGTATTTGAGAGAGATCTACTAACCTTTTCACTCTGCCACAATGATCTATTGATTTCCTCTGGATGTTGCATTAACAGGCTTAATGTTATTACTTTGTCAATTCATATAAAACAGCCATATTATTGTGCCACTCTGACAATTGAGAATATACAAATTGCCATGCAAAAGTTTTCAATTATCTCAACTGCTTAAAACAACTGATGNCTACCTATACTTGAAATTAGTAGTTTTTATCAGTATTTGAGAGAGATCTACTAACCTTTTCACTCTGCCACAATGATCTATTCATTTCCTCTGGATGTTGCATTAACAGGCTTAATGTTATTACTTTGTCAATTCATATAAAACAGCCATATTATTGTGCCACTCTGACAATTGAGAATATACAAATTGCCATGCAAAAGTTTTCAATTATCTCAACTGCTTAAAACAACTGATGCCAAAGTATTTTATTTTGAATTTTTGAAAGCCAATACAAAAAGTTGTGATTGTTTTTTCCTGATTTATTAAAGTTTTGGTTGGATGTACTATTATGAAAACATTTTGAGAACTTTGTGCATAGTGTTTTGAGAAAATGATTCACATGATTTGCAGTTTGTGTGAAATGAATGAAAACGAACAAACTGTTTAGGACAATTATAAAGTGTTCAGGTCACTGTTTTGAGAACACTGATCTGAGTTTGGAGAAATGTGTCAAATCGACTGAAAAAAAACTGTATTACTTTGAAATGAATTAGTCATGTTTAAAGGATTAGTTCACTTCAAAATTGAAATTTCTTGATAATTTACTCACCCCCATGTCATCCAAGATGTTTTTGTCTTTCTTTCTTCAGTCAAAAAGAAATTAAGGTTTTTGATTAAAATATTCCAGGATTTTTCTCCATACGGGGGTGGAAGGTCCAAATGTCAGTTTCAGTGCAGCTTCAAAGAGCTCTACATGATCCCAGACGAGGAATAAGGGTCTTGTCTAGTGAAACGATCTGTCATTTTCTAAAAAGGGCAGAAGTACTGCAGTAGGGCGAAAAACTCCATCTCATTTTCTCCTGCAACTTCAAAATCGTCCAAAATCGTTGTTTTACCTTTTTTTGTAAAGAGCGTTTGATTTAGTCTTTGCACGTTCGCTTTGTAGACACTGGATTGGTACCGGTGCCTACGTCACGCGTGACCTTTCCAACGTGATTACGTCATGCGTGGTGGATCACAGAGCAGTGCAAGATGAGCATTTGTGGTTAAAAAGTGTATAATTTTTTTGCCCTCCACAGGTCAAAGTTTGAACTAATTGATATATACTAGCATATTGCATTTAAAAATGGGGGGCAGTCGTGGCCTAATGGATAGAGAGTCGGACTTGTAACCCAAAGGTCATGGGTTCGAGTCTCAGGTCCGGCAGGGATTGTCGGTGAGGGGAGTGAATGTCCAACGCTCTCCCCACCCTCAATACCATGACTGAGGTGAGACCCTTGAGCAAGGCACCATACCCCCAACTGCTCCCCGGGCGCCGCAGCAATGGCTGCCCACTGCTCCGGGTGTGTGTTCACGGTGTGTGTGTGTTCACTGCTGTGTGTGTGCACTTGGATGGGTTAAATGCAGAGCACAAATTCCGAGTATGGGTCACCATACTTGGCCACATGTCACTTCACTTTCACTTTCAAAATTAGTTCAAAACTTTGACCTGTGGAGGGCAGTAATACACTTAGCAGTGTCTACACTGCTGGAATTCTAATAGAGAAGAAGATGAGAGCTAGTTCAAGATGAGCATTTATGATTAAAACTTATATAATTTTCAATTTTTTTCAGAAAATGAGCAATGGTTTCACTAGATAAGACCCTTATTTCTCATCTGGGATCGTGTAGAACAATTTGAAGCTGCAGTGAAACTAATTTTGACCTTCAACTGTTTGGTGCCTATTCAAGTCTACTATAAGGAGAAAAATCCTGGAATGTTTTCATCAAAAACTTTAATTTCTTTTCGACTGAAGAAAGAAAGACATGGACATCTTGGATGACATGGGGGTGAGTAAATTATCAGGAAAAGTTTATTTAAAGTGAACTAATCCTTTAAAGTGAGCAGACATGAATCGCGATACTAATTTTCAGCATAAAGCATTTGGATTTATTTAGGTTTATTATGGGCTTATTCTTGTTCGCTAATTTTTCTAGCAAGATCTTGGCAACTCGAATGAGAAAAGGCTCGTGCTTTCTCTGTGATTGACCGCACATACAGAAGAGAGACACATCTCCGATGAAGGTTAAAAAACGTCATTAACAACTAGTTGTTCAGTTCGGTTCCGTACACACTAAATAGAATATCTGTAAGGCCACGTACACACTGCAGCTAAATTCGGTTGTCAGTTCACCTTTTAGTGCTTAATCGCGTTCTGTACACACACAGTTCAGTAAAATACGGGAGTGACAACCGCATTCCACAACCGTATTAACTCCCGAAAAATACAGGTAGTGACAACCGCATTTACAGAAATTCTATGCAGTGTGTACGGAACCAAACTGAACTGACGTTTACGTGCACCGGTGTAACGTGTGTCTCTCGTGTATGCGCGGCGAATCACAGGGAAAGCACAAGCCTATTCAAACGCATTTATGCTGAAAATCGCGATTCATGTCTGCACACTTTAATAACTCCATAAACCCGTTTGCTTCATGAGACGAGCTTAAACAACAAGCCCAAGAAGCTTATAATGAGTGACCATGGCAACACAGAATGAGTGCCGCGCACTGTGTGAAACAGGCATAAACAAAACACGACGCCTCCGTCGAGTGTGTTTAGTTAAATTGCTGAAAAAAACGAGTGTTTTGTCACTGTAATATTACTTTGTTCACAATAACAGATACCAAACACAAGAGACGCCAGAACGTCGCTATGGTTTCCAAGCTGTCAATCATCGCATTTTCGAGAGTGAGTCGTGTTCCGTACACACATGTAACGATAATTTAGGGGATTCACTCCCGCATTTAAATGCGGTTGTCACTCCTAAAACTTACAGTGTGTACGTGGCCTAAATGTGGTTGTCAATACCTGTATTTTTCGGGAGTTAATTCGGTTGTAGAATGCGGCCGTCACTCCCGTATTTTACTGAACTGTGTGTGTACAGAACGCGATTAAGCACTAAAAGGTGAACTGACAACTGAATTTAGCTGCAGTGTGGACGTGGCCTGACAGTTGTGAGTCCTGAAAATGTACGGGTGTGAGTTTGGTTATAGACTGCAGTTGTCAATCCCGTAAATAACCGTACTGTGTGTGAACGTAACCGTATTAAGGACTCAAACACAGGACTGAAAACTGTATTCTGCTGCTGTGTGAACGTGGCCTAAGTAATCTAAAAAGTCACTAATCTAAAATCACCCAGCTCTAATCTTCTAAATGTGACTATAATGAAGATATAAAACAGGGGTGCCTGTCTAATCCTGCTCATGGAGGGCTACTATCCTGCAGAGTTTAGCTCCAACACCAATTAAACAAATCAGCTAATCAAGTTCTTACTAGGCATACAACCAACTTGGTGAACATTATCTCACCAAGTACAACATGTTCCTGGATCAACATCTTTGTTGATCCTGGAACAACATTCTAATCAACCAATCATATTTGAAGGCCAAGTTTACAGTTTATGTCAAGTTTAGGCTTACAACCAGGGTTAGGTGCTTCTACATCAGTGTTATTCACCTATCATTTCCCTCTGGATAACTTATGGATGTGGTTAGGTTTAGGGGTAGGGATAGGGTTAAGACTATGGAATGTTGTTCCAGGATCAACAAAATATATGTTGATCTAGGAACATGTCTAACATGGCAAAATGGTGACTTAGAAACTTGTGTGTTGAGGCAAGTTGGAGCTAAACTCTGCAGGACACTGGCTACCCAGAACAAAGTTTGGACACCCCTGATATAAACAATATACAATTTTAACATCATGAGCTTGGTATGTTTTTCTGTAAAGCTGCTTTGAAACAATGTGTAGTGAAAAGCGCTGAATTTGTGAAAACAGAGGTACCACTTCCAAAGAAATTTACTTGAAATGTTGAAGCCATTTAAAATTAATGTGAGGAAAATTACAATTGCTTAATTGGCCAAGACATAAAAAGGTAACTGCCCATGTTTGCAAGTGATTACACAGCAAAATCTCCAGAGTTAAGGCTGGTTCACACTGTGCGATTTTGGCCACGATTTGGTTGTCTGAGACAAATTTTGCGAATCCTAAAAGATTCCTTTAATCCTAGCCTAAAATCTGTAGTCTTTGATCTCTAGTTTGACATGTTCACAGACAGCCGGTTAATGACCGCTGCGATCAAATTTTCTGGCAGTGTCAGAAGATTTGCGCACAATCCTCCAGTGTGACTTCTCCTACGACGAACGTCAAATTGTCTTCGTTTTTCAAGACAAGCCGTGATCAAAATTAATGATAGAGATGTCTTTGTTAGCCACCATTTCAGTCCCGTGTGTAACGCATCTCACTGTCATCGAATGTGTATGTTTTGATGATGTATAACTCCGGACAAGTTTTCATGCAGCGTCCGTTTTTAACGCGTCTTCACTGTCGTACAGTCTGACATTAATGACAGCTGAGATCCCACAGTGAGGATCATGTTCGTACAGTCTGACAAGCAACAATCCTAAAGGACTATTATAAATCGCACAGTGTGCACCCGGCTTTAAATCAACTCTGGTCAGAGTACATAGGGTCCCTCTCTAAATAGTGTTAAAATAACACTAAAGCTGAGTTAAAGTTAATGAGATAATTAAGCAATTAATTAAGTGATGATTGTGCATTAATGATGAACACCTGCTGTTAACAAGCAGAATCACTGAATTTTCTTCAGTGAAACACAAGAACTACAACTGACGTCAGCCACAGTCTTATTAATTGCTTAATTATCTCATTAACTTTAACACTATTTATAGAGGGACCATATGTACTCTGAGCAGAGTTGATTTAACTCTGGGGATTTTACTGTGTATCTGACCTGATGTTTTTTAAAACCACACATGACATTTTAGGTTTACAGTTATGTTCTTTATTACATAAAAAACACTCTTTCTTATAGATTTATGTTTCAAACACCCTGTAAAATATTACACAGATACTGTATATGTTTGATACTCCAGCTGTAAAAGACAAAAAAAGCATTTACACATGCTGAGATTCTCTGATTGGACCTTAGGCACATGCCAGCTGTTTCCTTTGACTTTTTTCCCCACTGAATTTGCTACAGATTGAAACAATGCTATTGGATAAGTCACATTTCTGTAAGTGCACGCCTATGTGAAAACAGGCTAAAATATCTCTTCTGGATTTTAACTAGGTCAGATGAGCATATTTAAAGAATATGGAAGTAAATAATAAGGTTGGTTTTAAAATAACTATTTTTATTCCTACAGACACTGCACTGGGGTCTCTGGGAGCCCAAACATAAAGAATATACAGATCACGAAGCCTTTTACAATAGCTAATAAAGACCCTTAGATGCGCATGCGATGGTTAATAGAGTGTTTACTGACACGAGCCCCCTAAGAGCAGGGTTGCAAGCATACAATTTGCGCAAACGCACGCGAGGAGCAGCAGTAGAGTGGTGGTGATGCTCGCTGCATGCCGCATGTCTTGCGTCGCATAACGCACACACACAGACGGAAGCGGGCTCGTGTCAGTTGGAATCACCTTTACACATTATTTGGCGTCCAGTAAACGCGACGAATCTGAGGAATTTGGGTTCGACACACGCAAAACCTGACGGGTTGCGAGCACCAGCACATTTCCATTAGCCTCTAACGCGTTACTTGAAGGTAAGAGGCGATACATGCGTGTATATGCAGCTGTGAGAGATTTATGTGCGTCGCAGTCGTGTTTGTTTTATTTTCTGCTTTTGCCATTTAATGCTTCGAAACGATCTAACAGGCGCCAGGGGTGAATGAGTGAATGAATGAATGAATGAATGAATGACTGCATGTGTGACTGAATGAAAAGGTTTTCTCGCATGCATTGCGTGGCCTCATTAGAACACTCTGCGCAGGTTAAGGGTGTATTATTAGGCTTTAATTAAAACTGTATATTTGATGCATTTGGAGCCCTGACTGCCACTATTACAATTGCAACAAAAGCTTAGTGGTTACTTGTTACTCCCCATTTGTTCAGACACAAACCTTTGGTGTTGTGTAATGAATTTTAGAGAAGCACTGATGTTTCTCAGCCTCACTTGAGAGATTTTTGATGCGATTTGAGCGCAGTGCAAAAGGGACTGCGTCTTTTCTATGCGGGCTCTGTCCAAATTCACACTGGTGTTACATTAAAACGAATTTAAATGCTTCCAAATGGGATGCTATGTGTTATAGCGTTGGTTATATGTATATACAAATCATGTTCTACTCATATTCTGTCACATCAAAAGGCTCGGGCGGACGGGATGTATATAAATGGCTCCTAAACCAAACGCACAGATGGTGACACTGTGCTCTTCAACAGATCTTCATCATTAAAACCTTTAATTGCTCCGTTTAACATCATGGATCATTATTCTGCATTGCTTCCCAGTGGTTTCCCTTCTCAAGGTCATTCGTTCAGCCATTGGTGCTTGAAAAAACCCAGTACTATTACATAAGAATGACGATTGGGTCGTGGGTAATAATTCCTGACTCTCTTTAATTAAAACTGCATTCTTAGAAAATGTGTTCGAGGTTGCGCAGTTTTTCATGCTCGGTCGCTCGGCACATTTGATGCAGGAGAGGCTGCAAACACAGACAGACGATCCACATGGAAATAAAAAAGCTCCTCTCCAACCCCTCCCCGTTTGTAGCCTATTTTACCTGATGCCCATTTACACATAAACTCTTGTGACTTTGATCTATTTAGAGAAACACAACACCGACAGGCTGATTCTGATCACACATCATCGTGTTCATATTTTTATAACTTGTACATTGCGTAGCATTATTATGTGGAGTTACTTGCAAATTGCATTCATAATTTAAATCATTTACTATGATGACATCATGTTGTTCCTTTCCTTTATGTAGGCCCATATTGAGGAATGGTCGACCAATATGCATAACATTTTATAATGGTAATGACCATTTCTAGAGCAGGCCAATTTAATGCAGATGTGCATTACATAACACAGTTTAATGACAGATGCACAAACATGTTGGACATTGAATGAGCACTTCTTGCATACTATATGTACTATAATAAAGTGAATAAATAAATAAACAGAAAATGTTTTTGGAATGCGTTTATTGTCAGTTGGCCCAGTTATTGGCTGTTGCAATAATTTCAATTTCATATTTCAAAGTAACCAATTTTCGACCTGCAGCTGGTTGCAAGAAAACTCTTGTGTTGAGAAAAGCCTTAGTGACATTATATATATATATATATAAAGTAAAAATATTTATAAAAAAATGTCTGAATAATTTTTGGTTTGACTGTATATATGTATATAAATCTATTGTCAAACCAAAAATTATTCAGACATTTTTTGATATATTTTTACTAGTGGGTGCAAGACATTATAGTTCATTTATGTAAGTGAGGATAGCAAAATAAAGTAAATTGTGACATATTATACCCAAAAATTATTCATACAGTGGACTACCAGTAAAACTGATAAAAATTTGTAAACCAAAAATTATTCAGACACTTTGACCTGACCGTGTTTTTCTTAAGTGTTATCTGCCATAATTAAGATTATTTTTTTCCTGACACAGTTTAACTCTGAGAGCTTGTCATATTTTATTACCATTTTTTGAAACTATAGAGAATAAACTGTAACAATGAATGAAATGTTCAAGGTGTCTGAATAAATGTTGGTTTTGGACTGTATATATACAGTGGCATGAAAAAGTATGTGAACCCCTTGCAGAATCTGTGAAAATGAGAATTATTTTAATAAAATAAGAGGGATAATAAAAAATGCATGTTATTTTTGGTTTAGTAATGTCCTGAGTAAAATATTTTACATAAAAGATGTTTGCATTTAGTTCACAAGACAAAACAATAGCTGAATTTATTAAAATAACCCCATTCATAAGTATGTGAACCCTTGATTCTCAATACTGTGTGTGGTTACCTGGATGATCTACGACTGTTTTTTTGTTTTTTGATGGTTGTTCATGAGTCCCTTGTTTGTTCTGAGCAGTTAAACTGAGCTCTGTTCTTCAGAAAAATCCTCCAGGTCCTGCAGATTCTTCAGTTTTCAAGCATTTTTGCATATTTGAACCCTTTCCAGCAGTGACTGAATGATTTTGAGATCCATCTTTTCACACTGAGGACAATTGAGGGACTCAAACTCAACTATTAAAAAAGGTTCAAACATTCACTGATGCTCCAGAAGGAAACACGATGC